>JABFPN010002248.1:0-23318 GCA_022817305.1 Leptoteleia sp. ZL-2020
GTCTGCGCTTTTAGGTTTAATTTTTTTTTTTTTTTTTTTTTTTTTTGCGACAAACCTTTATTTTATTGTGTAATTTTAGAAAATCACAATTGTCGAAGCGGACAAAAAGTTATGTAACTCTTAACAAGTGATATTATTATTTGACCGTTCATTTTTGTACGCATAAATCGTAGCACAGTTGAATGTAAACTTTCCTTTGACTGTTTTTGCCCGGTGATTGAACGCAATTTAAATCATGTAATAGCGGAATTTGAATTTCACCAAACGAGGATGCGACAAACTACATATTTACGGCGATACATTTATATCCCGCTTTCGGTTCCTTTTGTAAGTTTATTTCAAGCCGGACGCGACGTTTCAGACTTTAATTGCATAAGGAAAAAAATTCGCCAGTCACGCGCGCTGTTGGGAATTTTGGAGCAAAAAAAGGATGGTCAAGATTTTATACTTCTTTGTAGTCACGTTATTTGTACGGCGACAAAAAAAATTAATAAATATAACCAGATACGTGTAGTTAGTTATTGTGATAATTATAAATTTATTGGTTACCTTTGCCAAGGTCGATAGTAAAAATGAAGCATATATGGTATGTATATGGTCCATATATATTATAACAATTTCATATAAGGAAATAAAAAATTCATATATGGACATGTATGTTTATTCTTAAACCATATATAGCTATATATGGTCAATACATGGTATTAATTAATATAATATTCTAGCCATATATGGATTTAATAATTTCCTTGTATGAAAATCAATTATTATCATATATCGACCATATAGGGCCGTGAATGGATTAAGGAGAAATATATATATATCCATATATGAAGTTTTTATTTCTTTATATGAAATTGATGAGGCGTATATGATGCATATATGGTCCATATAAAAATTAGGCCTGTCAAATGTTCAAACAGTTCAGGTGTTCGAAGATTAATATATAAATAATATATTAATTATTATTTGTAACGTGTATGGGACCATATATGGTACGTGTATGGACCATATATGAGACATATGGAACCGTATTGGGCATACATGGAAAACATATGGAATATATGGAATACATACATACGGCATATATGAAAGAGACATGGAAGTTATATGGAACATATGTATGGAATAGCTATGGGACATATATGGGGCATATATAATTTTTTACCCAGGTTGTTCTACCGCTTTAACTATTAATAAACATAAAAAATTGTCAAACAAATTGATACATTTTATACATTTTTTAATATTTTACAACAAATACAAAAAATAATAATAATAGTAGAGGGAACTAAATGGGTTTTTTTTTTTTTACGAAAAACCATTTTTATATTCCCCTCATTTGTAAATTATAATCTGATATGTAAAATAAGAGATAAAATAATTTTTTCCTTATTATAATGACAGGAAAACCACTGACTTTTCATGTTATACCGAACTTTTCACGAGCTCGGTATCATTAACGGATTATCGATTAAATCAAATGAAAATTACTTCCTCCAACTCTGTGGTACACTTAAAGTACAAAAATTCAAGCCAGTATTATTCGCAATTACCGTCCGTTTTCTTAGCACATTACATAAACCGTTGCCAAGATCACATGATAATTTCAATTTACATTTTGACAACGCAAACATTATTTAATATGTAAAAAAAAAAAACAGTATGTTTAAATAATTATAAATGCTTTTAGTGTGTGTAAGTAAAGTTTTGTTAAATTTAAAACCAATTTTTCATTGATAAAAATAAATGCAAATAAGCTATAAGTTCTCTCAGATAACATGCAGGAGATTTCTTTTAGATTTTATGATGCATGGAATTTTATGTTGATATAACCCGTGGCAGGTACATAAGGATGATAAATATGATTGACTTGAAAAGATGGGTATTGAAAGATGGATAAGCTCTTATATATGAAATGCGTCATAAAAAATATACCCATCCATTTTAATGCAAAAATATATGTCCTTAAAATTACTCATGGTAAACAACAAAAAATTTGCAATATCAATAATTAATAAGTAATTGAGATATAATATTATGATATAATATTCTAGCCATATATGTATTTAATAATTTCTTTATATAGAAATCAATTATTGCCATATATCGATCATATATGGCCATATATTAAGGATAAACATATATGTCCATATATGAATTTTTTATTTCCTTATATGAAATTGTTAAAATGCATATGGACCATTTATAGACCATATATGTTCCATTTTTAGTAGGATATAAACTAATTTATAAAAGAACCTACAGAATAAAAAAAAATTTGACAATTAACAAAACAGTTGAATAAAAATTTAAACAAATTGTTAATGAAATTTTTGTTGCCTCGCGAAGAACGTTTGTTTTTACAAATCCTAGACAAAATTATTTACTATATTTTATCATACGCAAATTGAAATCGTCACGTTCTGAATATTCTTAATTGCAACTAAGCTTGGCACTAGAGAAATATCTCTCCTTTGCTTTCCTCTTTTCGTTTCATTATAAATCGTCAACATTTTCCAAAGTGAAATTAACTAATCACATGCATAAAATATATTCATATGTGATAAGATATCATTAATTCACATGCTTTATATGTACATTCAATTGCCCGAATAATCAAAATACAATAAAAATAATAATAATAACAAAAAGGAAATTGCACTATAATTGTAAAATGGAATAATATATAGTCATAATATAAAACTTTATTTGATATTATAAAACTGAACTTATGTTTTATCACAATAAATATTATTGCTCGATTTACATCGATTTATTAAACTTCATTTTTTTATTAATGAAAGTGTATCGCGGTGTGAACATTATCTTAAAGAAAATACTTTCACTGGAAAAAAGTTACATTGAACTCCGTTCATGTTTGCTTGCATGTTACATATATTTTAAGTTTGATTAGCATGCCTGTGATGAATGTATTTAATGAAGAAAAAGGAAATTCCTTTATACGATTTAATTGCCAGTTTAAATATCAGAACAGATTGTTATTATTGCAGTATTATGAAATATATGTGATATTTACGTAATGACTTGATAAGCTTTTAAAATGCAAAACAAATAATCCAATGAAAAATAAAAAAAATAAAAATTTGAACTATTATTTGGGAATATCCAAATTATACATTAAAGTCATTTTATAGGAAAACAATTGCAAAGTTTAGAAATTATAAATTATAAAAATTAAATAATTTATTTAAATTACACTACTTTCCATAATTGTCGAATCTTAAATAATGTCCCTTTACTAAATTTCAAGATTTATATTAAAGTGTAAATTAAGAAAAAATATAATTTATTGCAAATACATAATAAGATAAATTTCTTGCGAAAAAACATAAATTACAAAATTATCAGATTATAATAATTTACATTGCAAATTGGCAATTGTTTTGTTATTATATTTTAAAACAAAGGATCGTGAATAGTTTTTGCTTTTATCCCAGCATGCTTTTCTTATTCTATTGATATTGACATCTGATATGCTTTTTTGCACAGTTCCTTTGAAGGTGAACCTTGTTTTATTATACTCTTTGCCATTAGTAATATTACATTTATTATACTGACAATAAAAAAAAAGGTAAAAAGAAAGACAAATTATATTAAACATACAAACATTGTATGCTATAAACTATTCTCAAATACATTGCTAATTTAAAAAAATTGGCACTTAAATTCGAGAAAAAAAATTATTGGAAAATCACAACAAATTTAGACTTATCTGAAACAACAATCTACAAAAAGATAATAATTTATTGTTTAATTATACATAACGTTACCGATGATAAAAAAAAATGATATATAACGTCGCATTGGTAAAAAAAAACTCATTTTTCAATTCAAATATGGTTCAAAATATGTTTTAAAAGTAATGTTGTCTGTATAAAAAAATGTCTTTCATTTCCACGAGAATAACTCACTTTACGATCTGAAACTTCTGTCAGTCCTAATAATTAAATAAAAAAGAAAGAAAGAAAAACTGTCGATTATTTTGTCACTGCTCTTATTCTCAAATCAACCTTTTTATTTTTAGATTAACTTTCGAAAAAGTTACAGACGTGTAAAGCTGAATTCAATCGTTGTTGCATAGGAAAAATGTTTTTATTTTCAGATAAGATCGTAATCTTGACAGTTGCACAAACAAGTTTTTAATTATTGCTCGTTAATTGCTTCATAAATACGTTACTTGCCCTTTGGATTATAATTAAGATGCATTGCAAATTATAATCAATTATTATAATACACATAATAACACCTTGTATATAATTGAATTAAACAATCTCCATGATAAATATTCACTTCGTTCCTCGTTGTATAACATTGTGAAAAGGGAACGACATTAAAGAAGCTAATAGAAAAGAAACTTGTTTTATCGCAACTTGGTCGAGCGAGTTTTTTTGCAAAAATTGAACTTTGACCGAAATTTAGCATTCATTATGTTACACGCAACTGTCCCATCCTGATCTTTGTCATTAAAATGATCATCAGGATTATCATAACGCTTAACAAGCACAATTTGCCTCTCACAAGTAATGTATGCGTGTGATGAAATTGAACCTTTTTTGCATAAGTTTCTTTTATCAGCCGTCAACAAATAGTAATAATGTCGTCATATTTTTTTTTTAATTAAAAAAAAATAGTGCAACTTGGATGAAATTATGATTGGAGAAGCAACCTGATTTATTGCACTGATCTTTAACTTTTTGCAGGCACATTCAGTGGATATATATTTCACATGAAAAATTGCTTTCTTTAATTGGAGCAATCATTTGTCAAGCATACAAAGTAGGATGTTTTGCAAGAATGTAAAAAATAAATGTCCTCTTTTTTTTTCGATATTAAATATGCAGTTCAATGAATTTATTATCTTAGCTAAATTAACCATATCGACCTTAATAAAAAGAACCAATAATTCTATGGTTATCAGGATAACTAATAATAAGGTTCTGGTTATAGTTATTGATTTTATTTTCAGTATAATGCAACAGTTACGTTCAATCAGTTAAGACTTTTCTGGATTTGCAATTCAGAAAATGGTTCGATGCCTTCTGTGGAAGTACTTATGAATGATGTGTACAGAAAAGCATAAGTATCTATTTTTTATTGAATTTTCCTAATTAAGAATTCGGAAGATGAAGAAATCAGATGTTTAAAGTTGGAAAATAGTGGGTATAGTTTAGAAATTTTATTAATATATTAATATAATTACTTGATTTTTTTATTACGTATGTAAAAGTGCCTTTTTCATTTGAAAGGATATTCTGGATTGAAAGGTCTATTATATATTTTATTTAAGAAAATAATTTGCAATTTGTAAAATTATATTATAAAGTAAAAATTTACAATTAACCATAACTATTTTTACTTTCTGAGAAAATTTTGCAAATTTTAATACCTTCTTTATCATTATATAAATATATTTTAATTATGTAAAATTCATTTATTATTCAATCATTCTTAATTATCTCATAATTAAATGAGATTTTGTTTATATTTTTTAAAACTGGAACATCTGTTTTAGTATAAAGTAATTGTTGATTACGTATTCATTGAGTGTGATTCTACATGTTTGCGAGGTGAACAAATTTGTTAACTACCGTATTAAATTCAGCACAATTGAATGGCTAAGCGTGACAGTACTTATGAAATGTATTTTGCAAACATACTTATTTGTTTTGAATTTTAATTATTTCAGGATTTTTGATACATCTAAATTATCGTTATTTCTTAAACGACAAATTTCTTTCTGTTTATTAAGTGGTGTTACATTTTATTTAAAATTACAAAATTTTTGTATAATTTATACTGAGAAAATTCTATTTTATTATATAATATATTACACAGTATAGTATAATATATATATATATATAATATATATATATTGTACAAAATTCTATAAGTTACTATTAATATCATGTGTATATGAAATACTCTTGAAAGAACCATATAAAACAAATTTTTTATTTGATTTAACTTTTCATTACATCTCTTTAGAATTTCACTACATTGAACAATCATTTTTATTTTCAACTATATCCTACTTTCGCGATATAAATAGTAATTTGTTGAATGCTTTTTTTTTTCTTTGCGTGTGCGTATACTTAACAAATTCTGCTCTGAAAGCAACGTTATATAGTTTAATATGTAAATAAATTCATAATTATAAATACACGTTAATTCTTCCAGATTGGGTTCTTGAGATTGCATTGCAAAAAAAAGAGTATTTTGAAATAAAACATAAAACCACAATTTAGAGCAACATACGTAAACACTTTTTTACGTTCTATGTATTTACTTTGAATTAGCGTTTGAAATAGCGTAAGATCGATAATGATTTTATAATTTTTTTTTGTATTTGCAAAATCAGATTTCAATCATTTTTCATGAAATAAAAACTGACGGTGGTCTAAAAGGTTTTACATTATAATCGAATAGAATATAATATATTAAGAAAACATAAATCATTTATCATTGTTAAAAATAAATACTGTATTAGGAAAAAAAAAATTTATTTTAAATGAATAAATTGTTTAACAAATTTAAAATACGATATACATAAAATTAGTTTAATGTAGAATTTATTATAATAAATTACAAACTTTTTCTTAAATATTATATATGTAAATATTAAAGTAATATCGTAAACATATATAATATTAAAAAGTAAAATTACAAAGGTGCTATACGGAAACTGTAAGTAATAGATAAAAAATTTTTCTCCTCATAAACATGTACCCTCAAATATACTCTAGTAAAAATGAATCATATATGGTCCATATACCACAAGGAAATAAAAAATTCATATATGTTTTCCCTTAATCCATATACAGCCATATATAATCGATATATGGCTATAATTGATTTCCATGTAAGGAAATTATTAAGTGCATATGTGATTTTATATCAATTATTGCCATATATTGACCATAATAGCCATATATAGATTAAAGAAGAAAAGATATGTCCATATGAGAAATTTTTATTCTTCATATGAAATTGTTAAAAATAAAGAGACCATATATGGGCTATATACGGACCATATACGGAACATATATGGACCATATACGGACCATATATGGACTATATACGGACCATGTACTGACCATATATAAACCATATACTGATCATATATAGACCATATATAAACCATACAATGATCATATATAGACCATATACGGACCATACATGGACTATATACGGACCATGTACTGACCATATATAAACCATATACTGATCATATATAGACGATATATAAACCATACAATGATCATATATAGGCCATATACGAACTATATATGGACCATATACGGACCATATATGGACTATATACGGACCATTACTAACCATATATAAACCATATACTGATCATATATAGACCATATATAAACCATATACTGATCATATATAGACCATATATAAACCATTTACTGACCATACATAGACCATATATAGACTATGTACGGACCATATATGGACAATATATGGATCCTATACGGACCATATGTTTCATTTTTACTAGTTAAAAAGAAGTTAAGAAATTTGTTTTCGATATAATTTTCAGCGATTATAAAAGTAGTGAAATTGCTCTAAAAATCCCTAGCCACGTTGAAACTTTTTCTCCAACATACTCGAATTAATTACGTCTGTGCAATTTATTATGCGTGCTGTTATAACACGATTTCTCGCCACACTCTCCGGGGTCCTTCGTTTCGCGCAAAAAGATTCATAAAAAAAAAAAGGTGTACACATTCGACCACATGAACTGTTTGGAAATCGTTGTCCTAGATTAACGTGACGCGATATTATGATGGACGACGCATCAAATGGACATAGAAATAGTAATTACGTTTGCGAGAGGTGGATAGGTCTGTTTTTAAATACGATATCGACGGGAGAGAGTTTCGTAAGGAAGAGGTACCTGGCACAAGAACTTTATTATAAAGAATTATGTGTTCATTGATATGATCGGTCGAAAGTCCCAAATTGAAAGTTTCTTCTTCCTTTTCTTGTCGGATTTATAATTAGTTTGCAGGTGCACTTTGAGCGGACGAAATGGCAACGATGAAAGTTGTCATTCGTGATATTGTTGATTTAAAATTAGCATAAAAAAAAAAAGCAACGAAGGATCATCCTTCATTTTTTTTTGTTACACCTTCGAGTGACGTTTGTAATCAGGATATCTGATATAAACGAACAAAGCGCGCGAGGATTTATGATTCGCTGTAAGATGATTTTCGTTTTCAAGCCACTTTTTGTTAAACGCAGCATGGTCTAACACTTTAAATCGTTGATCAATTTTTTACGATGGGAGGGATTTCTAGCAAATTTCGCAATTTTAAATAACCAAAAAAATTTAGCAAACTTATGCAAATGAATCGTGTTTAGATACTTTGTGATCTTTTATACCTAAACTTCCAGATAATTCCAGATAATTCTAAGATACAACATTTTATCTAGAATTGCATTAAATATTGAAACAAAAATTTTCTGAACTTTAGGCTAAAGACAAAAAAGCAATTTGACATTCTAGATATCGAAATTGAAATATGTTGGAACATTTTTAATACACTGAGAGAAATATTCTGGAAAAATTCCAATAATTTCTAGTAAACTTACAATATTGAGCAGATTTTCATTTTATTGTCAAAGTTTAGATTAATTTTTACCATAGTTATAATAGAGAAGAATTTAAATTTGAACAGAACAAAATAAACAATTGAACAAATTGTTCAATTTTAAATTGTTCTCTATTATAACAAAAAAATGAAAAAGTATAAAAAGAGTAAGGAAATACCTATACAATCATTACACCAATATAACAATATTATACATATAATATAATGATAATTATTATACAATATAGTATAAAATAATAACTATAATTATCAAAAAGTATGATATATAACAATTTTATTAGATCGTATGTAAAATTTATTACACTGATGTAAGTAGTTTTATTGATATTGCAAATCGTATCATGGCACAATCATAAATATTGTAATTTTGTTTTTATGAAAAAAGAAATAATATTATGTACCTGATTGACATCTCGAAGAGCATTCGCCACGACACACAGCAATAATAACAACAACAGTACTGCTGTGCCTCGCCAAACCCTCCACGGCACCATTCTGAAAAAGAAATTAAATATATTTAGTTTTATATTAATTTTTTAAAAAAAAAGTGAAAGAAATACAAATAAATGCATTATTTATTCAATTGCGGGAAAAACAATTTTTCTTCGAAATATTAAAATTACAATTATTTTTAACTTAAAAATTAACATTAAAGTTATTTTTAACTTAAAAATTAACATTAAAATTGTTTTTAACATAAAAAACTGGTCCCAAATTAATCGCTTGAAAACGTCAATTTATATTTATCTAATAATAACCATTAAATTTATTTATACAAATTTCCACGTAAGAATAAAGATTGATAGAAAACGATATCCTTAATTCTCATAAAAAAAATTTTTTTCGTGAAATCGCTGAAATCAGATTTTAGCAGTTATAAAGTTTCATAAAAATTGGACTCATCAAAGCCACTTTAGAGTTCAGTTTCTAAAATGAGGACATAAAAGATTCAATTATTAATCTCAAATAAAGTCAACAGCTGCTGATCTATTTTTTTCCCCGGTGTTTGCGAAAGTGGATAGCATAACTTTTCTTCGGCAGAAACTTTCCGGGATAGTTACATCTTTCACTCTCGTCTGCCCTACAAAAGATACGGTCAAGCAAATACGTCGACAGTTTAGTCTTAACCAATTAGTTCGATCAACAGATCGATTTCTAACAATCTAAAAAAAAAATACGTCATTCACTTCGACACTATGCGCGGAACAAAGGATTCATTACGTTCTAAACAAAATTAATTCGTTCCTTGCAGATTCATGATAGATCTTACGTAACTAATTCATTTAGATTGAGAAAAAAGTTATAATAAAAATTAATATACCCTGGTAAAAATGAAACATGTATAGTCCATATATGTTTCAACAATTTCATACAAGGAAATAAAAAATTCATATATGGCTATATATGTTTTTGCTTCATCCATATATGAACTTGTTAAAACACCATATATGGCCATATGTGATTTAAGGAAAACATATGGACCATGTACGGCCATATTTGGATTAAGGAAAAACATATATGGATCATACATATAAGTACTGGATCATACATATAATAATATTAAAATTTTATTTTTCAATACAATACCATTAAAATTATTAATATTACAACCTTAAAAGATGATAATAAATACTTTTATTTTATGAATTTTTGTTGACTTTAGTTACTTATAATTCTATAAATATTAATAATTACGTTCGATTTGTAGTTAACCTTTTTCTTTGCGTATAAATATTATTTTTTTTTATAATTATGAAAAATAAAAATGATTATGCGCGATTCGTTTCGCTACTTTTATTGCAAATAAAAGAAAAAATTTATTAAGGTTTCACACAACTAGTTTTTTTTATTTTTTTGTCATAAGAATTATTTATAAAATAACATTTATTTTTAATTGAAAAGAATTGAAATAATTCTAATGGTATGAAAACGTGTTTTATAATATATGAAAATAATGTGAATTGATAATCACGTGTAGTATGAAATGTTTTGTTTTCGCTTACATCATAATCATATTAAAGATCACTTGGTTACCTCTATGAATTAGACATCAGAGTAGTACACTAAATACCGTTAAGTAAATAGCACGATCTATCATACAGTGATTCATCTTTCCATTCAAGATTGAACCTACGCTTGTTGATATTACATGATACTCGGCACTTTACGAACCTCTATTCTTAACAGTACCTTAGTGTATTTGTATTTTTTTATTTAGTAAAATTAAAGCAAGGACAATCTTTAATTTTTATTGTTATATTACACAGAGAGAAAAATTGTTCAAAAATGATAATTCCATATAAGGAAATAAAAAATTCATACATGGCCATATATGTTTTTCCTTAATCCATATATGAAATCCATAGGAATATATGGATCATATATGTCCATATATGGATTGCGGATGAACATATACATCCATATATGAATTTTTACTTCCTTATATGAAATTGTTAAAACATATATGAAACATATATGAACCATATATGGCCATATATGAATTAAGTAAAAACATATATGGACCATATATGGCTATATATGAATTAAGGAAAAACATATATGGACTATATGGGGCCATATATGGATTAAGGAAAAACATATATGGACCATATATGGCCATAAATGGATTAAGGAAAAACATATATGGACCATATATGGCCATATATGGATTAAGGAAAAACATATATGGACCATATATGGCCATAAATGGATTAAGTAAAAACATATATGGATTAAGGAAAAACATATATGGACCATATATGGATTAAGGAAAAACATATATGGACCATATATGTATTAAGTATAAACATATATGGATTAAGGAAAATCATATATGTCCATATATGAACTTTTGGCTTCCTTGTATGAAATTGTTAAAACATATATGGGTCATATATCATTTTTATTACAGTTACTAATTTTTCCAAAATTCCAACAAATTTTAAAATTTCAAACATGTATTTACATCATCATAAAGTGAAATTATTGGGAGTATTAAATTAATTTTAAAATGATCATAGATTTTTTTTCTCACAAACATAACGTTACATAAATGGATTATTGAAAAATGTTAAGACGAGATTACCCATTGTAGGTTTAGTACAGAAAAACAGCAAATTAAATTATGAAATTTTATGTAATAAAATAATAACATCAATTTTTATTTAACATAAACTATCTAAAAAGGAGTATTACGTAATTAAATTGTTATCACGATAATCAAACGAACTGAAGAATAAAACGTTCTTCAAAACAACAAAGTAAACAAGAATCATTTGTCAATACGCGAGAGGGCAAAATGAAAACAAAAATTCAAACAATAACAACGTTAGTTACTCGTGTTGTTTTGATTTGAAGTCGTCATTTACGCATTTAAAAACATAAACAAATAAAGTTCGCTTACATTTTGTATAATAAAAGCGTTTTATATTTCGCTCCCATAATCAAAGAACATATTATATGATTAATAGAAAAATTCTATTATACAGTGTCAATACCATCTACCAAGGATTTAAAAAGTACTTATCAAGTTACTCGATATTGTCCACTGATTCATTTATCCTATCGAGTACAATAATTAAAAAAAGGGGGAAAAAAATATTGTAAATCGTAGACATTGATCTTTCTTTCATTTTATCGCAACTACACCGTGGAAATAACTTCGCAAAAAGTGCAGAATATAGGCTCAGAAATTGCGAAATATTACGCATGAAATGCAAATCTATATTGCGATATAATACAAATTTACTTGACAGTGCACTGCTACGAGTATATTATCCATTTTTGTGATAACGCAATGCTTCGCGTTTTGAATTTGTAAACTTTTTTTTTTCTTAATACTTTGTTAGCTGGTTTATAAAATGACTGATATATGACATTAAAGTATAACATTAAAATGCTTAAATACTTGATAATATTTCTTACTTTTAATTACGTTACTTCATATCGTTATTTATAAAATATTTCCTTCTACGATATATACTGCACATCATGTCATTCTCCTGGTAATAAATATTATTATTTATATTAACACATAATAAGAACAAAATTGCAATTACTTCATAATTTTTTATCTGATAAGTATTTAATATTAATATAGGATATAAAATAGTTGACACAAAATTTAACTAGTTAATTAGGTTCCTTACATGGAAATCAATTATTGCCATATATCGACCACATATGGCCATATATGGATTGAGAATGAACATATATGACCATATATGAATTTTTTATTTCCTCATATGAAATTGGAAAAACACATATGGAACATACATGGAACATATATGACCATATGTATATTAAGGAAAAACATATATGGACCATATATGGACCATATATGGAACGCATATGGCCATATATATTTTTAAGAGAAACATATATTGACTATATATGGCCATATATGTATTAAGGAAAAACATATATGGCCATATATAGACCATACATGGAACATATATGACCGTATGTATATTAAGCAAAAACATATATGGACCATATATGGACCATATATGGAACATATATGGACTATATACGGACCATATATGGAACGTATATGGCCATATATATTTTTAAGAGAAATGTATATGGACTATATATGGCCATATATGTTTTAGGAAAAAGATATATGGACCATAGATGGTCATACATGAAAATTTAACTAGTTAATTAGGTTGAAATTAATAAAAAATGTTTTCAGGGTATATTTTTACTTCATTTCAATAATAATGATTAATTTCAAATTTATTCAACTTTAAATAACCACAATATTTGTGGATTTCAAATGTTAAATCCGCACAAATGTTGTATTAAATCCCTTTTCAGTTTTCACTGTTTTCGTCGACCGAGGAAAATATTTATTCAATGAAATTCGCATGGTATCCACGTTCGATCACTTAAAATCTGCGTGGATTCCATACCGTATATCTCATTGGAATGTAATATATATTCCGCTATTATATGATTAAATGTATACCCCACATACGTATATGTAGGATGGATGCAATTTATGAGAGATACAACTTAATTATTTATGTGCGTGCATAATGTCAGCGGATAACTTTAACTTGTAAATTGAGAAAAATAAAACTGTAAAAACTGTTATACTTTCTGGTATTCTCGGACTTTATGAAAACGCAACTTGCACCAATGTTAGCCACAGTACTCTCTACTAATTCTCTCAATAAATACTTGAAAGTTTAATTTTGTAATTATCTTGTTCAATATATATATACTAAGAAAATTATGACCGAAAATATTACTGTTTTTAACTTTATTTTGGATAGATATCAGTCTTTGAATAAATATTACAGTTTTTAGGAGGAAGGACAACAGTTTTAAATATTATATTTATACTTAAAACAAGAAGTTTTCCTTTTCAAAATATAATAATTTTTATTGCAAAACTGACATTTTTCTTTATCAAAATTAAAAACAGTATTTTTTTTTCTGTTGTACTTTTCTCAGTGTATAACTGAAACTCGTAAGAATTAATTTAAAAATGATTTTAACGATTATTTCTTGTATTTATTAAAATAGTGTCTCCCCCCTCCCCCCCAAGAGACACTGAGAAAAAAGTAATAGTAAAATTGAAAACAATTTATATCCATTTGAGGATATCTCTGAAGAGTGACAAAATTTTACTATTGAAAATAGTAAAAATGATTCATATCAAAGCAATTTGTAGTACATTTGTACTAATATTTATTACGTGACTTTTAAATTTTACTATTATTAACAGTAAAAATAATTGCTTTTCCAATACATCCTCAAATTGATACAGAAAATAGTAATTTCTGATATATCTTTTTTCTCAGTATACGTTGTAATCATTGGTTGTAATCATAAAAGTAACTTTTACTATTCGTCAACTATAACATACTATATAAACTTGAAATATTACTACAATTTATAGGAAAAAATTTAATTTTGTAAACCATCCTTCAATCGATATCAAAAATATTAATTTATGATGTTTCTTCCTCCCCAACATATCAACCAACTAACGCAAAACAAAACAATCCTATCAACAACGCCGTATTTCAATCGGAAAATCCAATTTTCTGGCCGTTATTAAATCGAATATAACAAGTTTCCAATCGAAATCGACTCGCACTTTCCATCTTGACAGATGGAAAACGTCTCTCAAAAGCGAAAGAAAAGAAAGAAAGAAAGAAAGAAGAAAAAAGACCGTTATAGTTTGATTTTCGCAGTATTAACAATAATTACGCAAATTGGAGCAGATCGAGATTAATAATACGAAATGGCAATTAATAGTTGACGTCTCAAATCGACCACGCGAAACGGCTATCGTAAAGCCCGGAATAATCGCCATTCACCGCGACTTTCTGTTCGAACGAATTCCTTCGCGCGGCTGTGTGCCCACACGCGCACGCAGCCGCGGCGCGCGTTACATTTGTCAGGTGCAGCTCGGCGGCCGCCGCCAGTCGGACAGTTTTCCCATTGGTAACCCCGGGCCCTGGGTAGGGGCCACCGGAAAGACGAGAAAAATGACGGATTTTTCGCCGCTTGGAAAAACGTCTAAAAAGCTCAAAACATTTGCTCCCTGCGTCCAGATTTACGTAAGCGCGCAATGAGCATCTGGTATAATATACACGTGAAAGTGGTTCGCCAACGAGTAACGGTCAGTTAATCCGGACTTTGCCGAGATAATATTCAGCATAATGCCCCGAACGCGCCAGAAGACAACTATTTTTCCGCCGCCACGATCGCTTTTTGCTTTGCGTTCCAATTATCCCCGGGCTCGGATGGTCACCGGCGTTTAGAGATAGCTGATTTTCAGCTGCTCTACCGTTTGACGCTGATGATTATACTACTCGCTGCCATGATTAATCAAAGTCAACTTTATTTATAAGAGCAACAATTTCTTTGTCTTTTCTTAACAATTGTTCGCTTTGAGATCCATCGATTTTCACCGAGGGAAAAGACAATAATTATAGTCGGATCTTGTATAGTGTACCATGGTAACTATTCAGTTATTAGTTATCGTTACCAAGGTATGGTGAATTAAACTTTCATACAGAAAAAAAGTTATAGTTAAAATTACTATACCTTCTGGCGTTGGAAAGATATTATCTACAGTGTCTGCTATTTTACCATACCATTGCAGTACATTTGCATGTACGATATAGTAAAATTTTATATTCAGTATGGTAATTATGACCATAAATCATGGCAACTTTACAAGATCATATAACAAATTTTACTATACCATTTGTATTTGGTACAATGAAAACAAAAATTTTTGAGTACTTCCAACTCGATGGTAGAGTTGGTGAAGGCATACTTGAAACAACCATATTCGAGTTAAATCTCCCATATTTATGTAGTTAAATTTACTCGATATTCCAATTGAATAATTGAAATTAGTAAAATGACAGTCGGTGTATATCTCAAGTTACGAAACAGTGACGTTGGCGCTGTGGTTTAAGTTTTAACTCCATGTTAAAATATCTACCTACTGAGTTCAAATCCTAGCCAAGGCGAGATTATGAAAAGATTTTTTTATAAAATTATTAAATAAAATATTTCTCCTTGCCAAGTATACATAGAGTTAATTAAACTCAACAGATATTTTATTTATATTAATAAAATAAGCTATGTCAAATTATAAATAAGGTTTGGAGATATTTGACTCAGAAAACGGGTTGATTCTGATGAAATTGATGAAAAATTATGATTCAAACCCGAAAAAACAATTAATGAACATTCTTATTGTAAATTATGAAAGAAATATTATAATAACAGCACTTATTCCAAAAAATTTGTAAAAATTCCAATACATTTATAGGAAAAAGTACTTTATTTTAGCATTTATTTCATATTTTCTGTGTTCATAAATTGTCTTCTAGGGTTCGACTCATATTTATTATGGTAATATTAATTCATTCATTTTTCTGCATGTAAAGAAATTCTAAGACTCCTGTCGATGCTACCAACAAAATACAATTATCTCTAAAATACAATAAAAGTTTGTCCTATATTAAAGAGTTTAGATTTCTTATAACACTCTACATTAAATACTTTACATTTTAATATCAGTTCCAATTATTATTATCACTAAAAAAATCATTAGAATATTAGATTTTGTTATTTGAATTAACTTATATTTTTCTCAGTGCTTATATTAATTTTTTATATTTTATATATTATAATTAAATAATTCAACGTAATTAATATATCTTCCTTATTTTGTTGGCATTAATAGACTTTGCAAGACTCAGTTAAATGTTGAGTTTTTTTCTCGGTATTTAATGTTTGCATAAATATAAATAAAGCAAATGACATTAAGGATATGCAATTGATATTTGTTTTAACAAATGGGAAACCTTGTAAAGTGGTTTTAATGCTTCAAAATAAATTGACTAGAAAGAGTGGTTTCGTTAATATTCTTAAGCTTTAACTGTCACGTTTATTAGATTATTGGCAACTGCCTTTTTTTTTTCTGCACCGACTATTCCATTATTAATAAGTCTATTAATAAAATGAGCAATTAAAAAAAGTCACGGCTTGGCAAACGAATTGAAATGCAACCGAATTATTGTCGCGCATAATTTGTAGGCAACTTTATGAATTTCTCAAGCGTTGATAATATTTTTATTTTACTTTCTCCCGTTCTTTCACATTCGTGAACCGCAACATTATGCATTATTTTCAGATATATATATGTATAAATTTATAACGTGTTTATTATGTAAAGATTTAGATTTCTGACATAGTTACGATGAAAATGTAATTTTGTACAGTGCGCCGAGAAAAAGTAACAGTAAAAACTGTTTTTACGTAGCAATCTGATTATCCGCGTACAAGTTTCGACCGTGATAAAATGAAATGATAAAGCTGTTGATATATTGAAATAATTATATTAAGCTAAAATAAATTAAATATTTCTTACATATATATAAACTTTACTATAGATATATTAAGCAAACAATAGATATTAATTATTATTATTAATTATCATTATTATTATTATATAATGAATAAAATAAGTTAATAATAGTTTTAAATATTCAGCAAATTGTAGATTTGCGAAATTGAAAAAATCAAAAAAAAATGTTAACTTTGTAAGCCAGGTAACCGCCGTATAAAATTAAAATAAATTTCTATCTTTGCTTAAATCGTTAATTTTATGTAACTGTCTTTCACAGTGGTACTTATAGTTAATTTGTGCTAAATGCTGAGATACTAAATTTCTAAACTGTTCGCTGAATTTCCTTCCCCATATGGCGTCCCACAAGTTAGCTTGCTAAATTAGCACGCCTGACAGTAATATTTTTATAATATATAATTAAAACAATGCAAATATTGGAGTCGATTTTATCACAATCAGAAAATCTTATCCACTAACAGGAACAACTCTTGCCAAGAATTATAGATATAATCTTAATTTCCTTTTCTCGAGTGGTAAAGCGCAAGAGATTTCATGCGCAATTCTTTTAAAACTGAAATCTTTGTTAAAGATAACATCAGTTAATAACGCACAAATCGGTTTATACGCAAAAGAATGTTTTCAAAATTATTCAGAATATAGAATTTTTCAGGATTTCTGAAGTGATTTACAAATTGAAGACGTAAAATTAGAATATTAATGTATACACTGAGAAAAAAGTTGGGATAAAAATTATTATACTAAATGTAAAAATGGGGACAAATTACAACTCTCGTGATATTTAAAATACATTTTAAAATAGATTATCAGTATTGTACAAGTTACTATGATAGAGTATAATAAAAATGTTCATTTTTCTTATAACCTCTTTTAAACTGTGTATTAACTAAGACAAGAAGATGTCATTTGTCCCTCTTTTTACATTTAGTATAATAATTTTTATCCCAATTTTTTTCTCAGTGTAGTAATATTTTTTAAAAAATATTAGAATAAATAATGCAAATTATATTTTTTCTAGGAATTATTATAATATTAAATACATTAAGTTAAATTTATTAGTAGTTACTACTATATTTTATAATTATAACTCGGGGATATATTTGAGCATTATATTTTAGTGATAATGTGAGAGGGCGTGGCCTAATTTTATTCAGTCACCAATATTTATGATATAATACCTCTATTTCTGAGTGACGTCATAGAGTAGTGGTAAAGAACGCGACAGATGACTGTGAAAAAACGAGTTCTATTCCCCATGGTGACATTCTTCTAATATTTTTTTTAGATACTATACCATTCTATAAGAAATACAAAAAATTCCACTTACTAACTTCGTCTTATTATAAAATATAGGAACAAATATTAATAAAATTTGCTGGATGTAATAACTATAATATTACTAATTATAAAATATAATTATATTCATTATTATGACGTGATACAAAATGCTTCGAATACAAAACAATATTTAAATACCCGTCGAAATGACAACTTTGAATACACTTTTTTTCCTACCCAAACGTATAATTACTTTGAAAATAATTAAATTTTTCGTAATAGTAATATTGTTAAATTATAGTGAATTCGTGCCCGCTGATTTTAAACACCCAATTAACATACTTTTCATAGTAATATAATCAAATTATGTCTTGCCGATATATTCATGTATATAAATTATTTATGAATAAGATTGGCTTCTTGAAGTTTCAACTTATAAAGAAAAGAAAATATTTAACCGAGTTAGGCTTAAATCACTCGCAGAAGAAATTGAACTTAAAACTGTTTCCAACCATTAATGCTGATATTAATTGATATTATGTAATATTTATTTTAAATTTTCAAACAATCCGGTTGGATTGTATGAACGTTCAACTCTCGTTACGTCATAATGATTCATAAATTTCATACACTACGTTGGAGTATTTATTATAAATGTTGTTCCTGGTACTTATATTTAAAGTACAACTATTCACTACCTGCATTCATAATTAGAGCAATATTTTAACATGTTTCATTTAATATTAAGAGTTAATTAACAATAATATGCTCGTTATAAATATCAGCAAAAGAATTTAATTTTTATTATGGCCTAGAAATATCTTTAAACGTTAAATATATTACATTTCAAAGACAATTTGCAATTTTTTATTTTAAATTAATATTATAATGTTACACTGTAATTATTTAAGAGAATTTAAAAGAATATAATAAGAATTAAAATAATATTTAAGGGAATTTAATAACCCAACCTTTCCATAAATATTTTACAAATTGACTTTCTCAATCAAAAATTATCATCTTATAAGTAAGAATTCTAAATAATGAATATAATGAATATAAAAAAATATAATTAAACTACTAAATAACATAAGGCTTAAAATTATGATTAATAAACATTGTTCCATTTTGCATACAACTTCTTAACTATGTTTCCTTCATTATCCTCCATTTCACTTGACACATTAAATTTGTTTATCTGATTCGAATAGAAATTTTATTGGAAAAAAAAAGATGTCTAAAAACTGTAGGTTAATAAGAATATTCAAATTTAATTTTCACTTACAATTATTTATGATTGGAATATAAGGTATCAAATAAGTTTTTTTTGCATCTATTTATATAACGTCAATAAGTTTGTAAATTATGATATATAATAATCTCGTTTTCAACGCGTAAATTCTATTGCACGATAATTATGCATCAATCATTGAATTGAAAAATAAATATATCTAGAATGAGAAGTTAAATTTACTGAAAAGTTGAGAGAAATATTATGGAAAATTTCCAATAATTTAGAGTAAGCGAACCATTTTAATTTTTTTTTTTTTATTGCAAAGTTTAGATTAATTTTTACCACAGTTATAATAGAGAACAATTAAAAATTAAACAGAACAAAATAAACAACTGAACAAATTGTTCAATTTTCAATTGTTCTCTATTATAACTATGGTAAAAATTAATCTAAACTATGAAAAAAATGAAAATCTGCTCGATATGGTTCGTTTACTATAAATTATTGGAACTTTTCCACAATATTTCTCTCAGTGTACAATGAGAAAAATTTCCATGGAGAAAAATTACTGTTAGTATAATTTATAGCAAAGCGAGCCTTATCGAGTCGAGTTATACAAGTTTTCTTGTTGTTTCAGGAAAAAATATTAATATTATTTCATTATATGAGATAAAGTGAGTCGACTATTTCCTACACTTATATGAAAATATCCATAAATCAGCTCGATAAAGATTGTTTGTTAAAAACAGTAGTAATTTTAGCTACAAAATTTTCACAGTGTACTTCTACAGTAGATGATTAAATTGATTCCACTGGTACACTCATTTGAACAATTTAAATTAAATATATTATTAAATAAAATTGGCGCATCACCTTTCTGCCTTGTGAAAACTGGTTCCTATAAGAAAACTGGTTAATTTACGCAATTGATTCGTTTTGATTCAACTTTATTGCTATATCTCTTCCGTGTTTATTACGAACTAAACTAAGCAATCAATTATAGCCGAACATTTCAAAATGCAAGAGTAATAGATATCAATAACAAATTAATTAATTAAAAAAACTGTTCAAACAGCTATAAATTTACTTCTTTTTACTATTTTTTATTATTTTTACTATTTTTTACTATTTATTACTAAAAGAATGTTACTAGAAGTTCTTTAGTAATGAACTATCTTGAAAATTTTTTTTCAGTAATGTTTCGGAAATTAATTGTAAAATTACGACAATAATTTAATTTTTCTATAAGTTGTATGTCTTGTTGCATATTTAATATTGTAATTCGAAAATAAAATACAAATTATATTCTTATTAATGTCAATTAAACATAATTCTTTTTTTTTTATTTTATGTATCATTTTTTAATTGAAGTACTAAGACAGATGAGGAATAAAAAATATTTAAGTGTACCAATAATACTTTAGTTTCTAACTAAGCACTGTTCCACTTATTTAATACACGCTTATTATAACGACAGCATTAATTAATCATTAAATGCATCAAATCTTGATATATAGTTACGTTTTAAGTAGTTCATATTTTAACACCGGACGTCAACATTGAAGACTGTGTGGATATACGACGGCGAAATATTACTGTTTTAAGTAAGCAAAAGTCTCAGTTTGTCGACAATTATTTTTTTGCAATTAAGTTGGCAATAGTGGTCAATATACTGATACTTTTTACTGACTTAAAATGCTAATTTTTCATCTTTTTTTTCCAAGTGTATGTCCACTTTACTGAAGAAATATTCCACCCTAGTAAAAATGAAATATATATGGTCCATATACGCTTCATATATGGTAAATTGTTTTAATAATTTCATATAAAGAAAAAAAATTCATATATGCACATATGTTTTCTTTAATTCATATATGGCCATATATGGTCCATGTATGTTTTAAGAATTTCATACAAGAAAATAAAAAATTCATACATGGACATATATAGGAAATTGTTAAAACATACATGGACCATATATGTTTCATTTTTACTAGAGGTTTATAAAATTCGAGTGGAATGGCAATTACAAGTGCGCTAAATTTGCAAATTCTGGCGAATCCTAAAAGCGCAATAATTTCTTTGCTAACCGAATACAACGTGGTATTATCTTTTCATTAATTTCTCCAGTTTCTGCCAATCAGTCGCGGTATTTGAGGTGCAACAATTTCTGAAGAATAATTGAAGTTGCTTGATTAATCGTAAATTACTTTTTGATTTTAACCTTGAAATTCCAGTTAAAGTTTCGCGAACGAAATTGAATATTTATTGAAAATAAAATGAGAATATGCAAATTCCGATCATAATAATAAATAAAAATAAATATAATAAACTAATTTTCTCTTTATTTCCTTAATAAATTAAATTTTGGTGTAACAAATAATTGTAATTTTATCTTGATAATACTTGCCTTGTGGAAAAGAATACTGAATAATGCTGAAAAACTGTTAACATTGAGATTTCAGCATTTTTCAGCATTCTTTTCCACAAGGATTTTCCTTTTCTTTAAATTATATAGAATAAAGTTTGTAACTGATAAAAATAAAAGAGTAATTAGACAAAATAATTTTAAATTAGTAAAGTTAAATATACTTAAAACACTAAAAAATTATTTTTACACTGAAAAACCTTTTTTCATAACATTTCTCTTGCACAATTACAACATTACAACCCAAATAACAATAATTTAAATGTCATCTTTCAAAAAAAAAAAAAAAAAATATTTTCCTCTCGAAAAACCTAATACATTTAACATTAATACACCCATCTGTCTGAAATTTCCTTATCAACCTTCTCCCCGACCAGCATCGTTGCAGAAACGCCACGCGCGACTTCCCAACTTGATCGACAAATCCTTTCCACGAGCACAATAACGATCCATTTGAAATATTCATTTATATCATTGTAACTCTCCATTTATATAATCATTTATTATAGCCAGGACTTTTGCCCATTAAACTAAGTTTCACTCAAAATTTATTGCTCGTAAAATAACGGCGAACCGATTTAAGCGTTTAAACGTCAAAGAGCTGATCGATCATCCAACCTTGTATCCCTTGTTTAATCCAACAAATGAGACATCCCAGATCGTTGTCGCACCACCAATCCTTGATAGGAACGATCGCTGGATCACAACACAAAAACACTTGCTTATCACACAATACGATCAATTGTCCTTCCTTTTTCTTTCCTTATCCTTTTTTTACTTGCTTCCTTTTTTTTTTTTTTTTTTTTTTTTTATTTATAA
>JABFPN010002249.1:0-23317 GCA_022817305.1 Leptoteleia sp. ZL-2020
CATTTTTATATATTTATGTCGTTTGTGTGTAAATAAATAAATAAATAAATAAAAAAAAAAAGAACTAGATTGCACTGCCTGCAAAAGGGAGATGTAGAATTTCGAAAATGTCATCGGGGGATAAAAACAGCGAGGTACGATTTTATGGAAGTTTGATAAGACGCGTAAAATTAATGGAGTAATTATTTAATTAATTATACGCAGTTGATTATACGTGATAGAGTATAATGTGCGTGTTTGTTTCTTAGCGCGATGTCTACGGAGATTGTATCTGGTAGTTGTTAGCAATCGCGCTTTTCCCAGCGTAGTAAAAGCTAATAATAAGCTCTGTCAGAAGCAGTTAAAATTAAAGAAGACATATGAGTCCCTTGGAGTAATATAATGCTGTCATCTAGTTTTTAATTTAAGATAATTTTTTGTTTGTTTTTAGCCCGATTGGAAAAAAGATTCCGTCAAGTCCAAAAATAAAATTTTAATTAAATTCAAATGTAATTAATTGATATTAAAGTGTTACTCGAACGAATTTATAATATAAATATCATTTTAATTTGTATTTTATATTGCATTGTATAAGTATAGTATATATATGTTAATAAACATTGGGGCAATGAAAAAAAAAATTTAGTTTATACTGGTAAATATGCAACTCTAATTTACATGTATATGCCCAGCAGAATTGTATCGTAATCTTTAAAAAAACTTCATAAATTTCTTTTCACCACCATTCCATCCTTATATTAAGAGTAATGGTGTGACAATGCCGCAGATTTTTATATGAAAAATCACTACTCTGATATAACAAACAAGCAAAATACATGAGATCTATATGAAATATCAAATATACATAAACAAACATTTATCATCATATATTTCAATATATTTTATGCTTATACGTTTTGTGACGTTGAATAAACGTTTATTTTACATCGCTGTTCGTAAAATTGTATCGCTTGTAAAATAGAAATGAAAGATTTATTATTATACTACATAATGCAAAAAAAAAAATTGTAAAAGAAGAAGAGCATTATCGTAACTGAACAAATAATTAATTTATTAAAACGATAGTCGCCTTGTTTAAGATATATTCATAATTATATGCTTGATACTTGCGTTGTACGAACTTGTTCCGTCAAAGGAAAACTAAGCCAATCAAATTTATCATTTGAACAGAATAATTTTAATTTCGTGAATGTGAAGAAAAATGTTAAAAGTGACGCTACTTTTGCCACAAAAGACACGAATGCGATTTCAAGTTATTCAAAATTTAATTCGAATTTGTAAGAAAAATCCTTTAATGGTTTCCCTCTACCAAGAAAGTATTTCAAAGTGACACCACGAAATGCGAAGTACTGTATAGCATCGTGAATTCACCTTATATATAGGTGCAAAATTATTTCCGCTGCTTCGTCATGCCTCAAAGTTATATATTAAATATTATATTTTGCTTGTTTTTTTTTTTTTTTCATGCAACGCAATTGCATCTACTGACAATATATCATTTTTGAAATTTCTCATCAGTAACAAAGAGATATATTTAATGAAATATCATGCACGGTGAATAATTTATGAAATGTGATCAATAACAAATTAGGATATTTTAAATCGCCGATGAAAAAACGTCAGTCAAGAAGATAATGCAAAATAGTCAAGGATAAATAATAAATTAACGATTATCAATAATCCACTATAAATAATTAATTATTATTCATAATAAGTTTATGAAAATATAACCTAGACTTATTTAAAGAAAAAATTATAAATATTTCATAAATTTGCACGGTGAATAATTAAATGAAAAAAAAATTGTTTGCTTTATATTTAATGTTTCAACTAGATAAAATATTGAAAATAAATTATTAGTTTTTACACTAAATGTAGAAAATAAAATTCAACGATATAAATAATTTACACGGAGATAGATAACAGATGCACTAAAAATTGCTAACTTGTTAGTAAAGTGGTCACACTTGAACAAATTAAAACATCACCATCTTAAGTTAGCAGAACATACAAGTCTTTTTTTATTGTTTACAAGTAGACAATAATTGTCAACACGCTGACACATTCTACTAACTAAAGATACTAATATTTTATTGCACAATAAAGCCACAAAGAGTGAAGAATTCCCATAAAAAAGAACAGAATTAGATATTCGAATAAAATTGAAATGCAAACAGCTACAAAGCGCACTTGAAATCATAATTAATGCTAGTTCTCTCTCTTTTTTTTTCAGACTGGGAACGACTGTAAAAATATGGAAGAAGTATCACAGCCAGAGCAGAAATTTAGGTGAGAAAATGTTTCGTTCGCTCGTTCGTTAAGCACTAAACGTTATACGACCTCTTTGTTTCATTATTATAATTCGCGATAGAATATACATCTCTCGACAGCTGGAGGGGATTTGTTTCTCGAGAACCTTTTCCCAACTGCCAAGTATCTCTCGTGCAATTGATTCGTTATTATTTTATATTTGATCACGAAAGGGAAGTTATTTTCTCGAGAGACAAGTCGTAGCTGCGAATCAAATGCCTCACGCGTCGGCATAACTCGGAATACTAAATTTACTACAAAAATTCGGTCGGAGTTGAGTGGCTGCCAAGTCATAAAACCGCTATAACACGATTCGCACGGCTGTCTCTTTTACGTGAAAATAGTACAAGAAAGAGGGTCACGCACTGTGTTTTATTCAGTGTATTTACGTTGCTATATTGTGCGTGGGATATGGTTTGCCGAAAATAATTGACGATGCATAAGGAAACAATGAGGCACACTTTGACTCCAACAATTATCCTCATTTTCAATTCTCCTCATTTTAATTCGACAGAATTATTACGCAAATAATAAAAAAAAATGCGCTTGCTATTAAACGTGCGTGAAAAAAGAATGTGATGTCGGTTTTGTTTCGTAAAGGTTTATGTTTGTTCGATTGCACATTAAATTGATTGCTTGTTTTGAGTTATGGTGTAATACTTGAGGTATAAAAGCGATCTGACTACCCTGTGTAGTCTGTCTTTTATTATTATAATACTAAAGTCAATGAAAAATTAAAAAAAATTATGAATAATAAGTATTTCTTGAATGAAATAATAAATACTTTTTATTATATATATATTATAATAATCATTTGTTTTAACTTTTAACACTTATATTATATTAAATCATAAAATTATTAATTAATTATCTAGTCGCTATTTACGAAAGTTCTTCACCTTTAAATAATACGAAAGCAAATATTTTCCTATTATAATCATTACAGAATACAATTTACTTTAAGTTCCATTTTACTTTAGTTAACGTTTCGAAGGCAACAATTTAAATTTTTTGTTTATTTTGAGCTCACGAAAGCGAAAGATAATTCAATTATAGCAATTCCAATTTTTCTTTTTTTTTTTTCAACAAAATTAAGAAACTGATATCATCCTTATTGAAAGCGAAATAAATCCCCTAAGCGAGCCACAAAGCTGATAGAAATTAACAATACCGCTCTACTTAAATTTATTTAAATCGTTCTCGCGG
Organism: Leptoteleia sp. ZL-2020; assembly: GCA_022817305.1. Taxonomy (NCBI): domain Eukaryota; kingdom Metazoa; phylum Arthropoda; class Insecta; order Hymenoptera; family Scelionidae; genus Leptoteleia; species Leptoteleia sp. ZL-2020. The sequence goes on from JABFPN010002249.1 coordinate 3,517, forward strand.
GCGCGTTAGTGTGAATGAGAATATTAATGTGTGTACGCCGAGTGCAATTTTGACGAGCGCAAGAGGGAGAATGATTATCTCTTCCAACACCTGCGATTCTCATGAATGAGGTTCATGTTCGATTAATTGCTTTCCTTCAAATTCACTTTTACATTACTCGATTACACGGCAAACTATATTTTTCCCAATCTATCGATTTCTTACCGTTAACTCTTATGATTGAGCTGAGCTGGAAATATAAAAGCGCTCGATATAAGCAGCGACTTTTTTTTTCTGGATATAACAAAATTAAACCATCTTCGGTTTCGTTCCATTCTAGCTGTTAATTTGTTTGTTTCGTGTTTTTCCTTCCTTCTTTCTTACACTTGCAATCTAAAAAAGGTGTTATTCACCCGAAATGTCTGGGGATAAATCAAACATTTTTCTAACGAAATGTCTCTCGTTTAAATGTACAATATCGTGCCCATAATAAATATACCTCGCCCGTTTGGAATTGCAACGTTTAACGTTAAATGCCAAGCCTTGCCATTTAGTTTCTTCGGTGTATTTGACATACAATATAGTGCACGACAATAATTAAGCCTCGCAACTAATTCACCTTTACCTTCAAACTACTACGCGAACCGTCGTTATAATTATATAAAAATAATTAGACATTACACTACACGGAAAGAAAAGATTAATAACAATTACTGACATTAACAGTAAACTGGTCGTACACTTGAACACGGAAAAAAAAGTATCCTAAAAAAAGGTATCCGCTAAAAAAGTAGCTAGGTTAGTTTTCATCCATTCGACTCACACAAATTTAGTAGTGCACTTCATATTTTTTTTTCCGTGAAGAAGTTGAAAAATTACTACACCAAGTTAGTAAAAACTATTAACCTTTTTATTATTTTTATTAACAAATTGACACGTTTCAGCGACTTGAGATAGTAATTTTCCACTTTTTGCAAGTATATCACCAGTTTACTAACAATGTCAGTAATTTTTATTAATCTTTGTTCCTGCGTGTAAAATTGTTCGGCGCGGAAAAGTGATCGGCCAACAATGCAGCGAAATCCACATTGTGAACTCGAATGGCAAACCATCGGACGAAAATTATGCCCCTGAATCAATGTATTTAGCAGCGTCGATTCACGTTTTGAGAACTTTCTTAATTGACTTTCCCGTGTCTTGTATTGTCTGGCGGCTAATTAACGTCGCGCGCAGATATTGTTATGTCTGCGTCGAACAATAAAGCAACAACGTAATTGGACTCGTCGATTTTATCTATCACGCGTGACATTTAATTGGCATTATCATTAATATCGATGTACGGACGCTCGTGTGCGCGTAATAAAAACGGAGGAAAAATTTGTCGCCCCGCGATTGCCGGGCGGGAAACCGACCATTGTTTGATTTTTAAAGTGCGCGCACGCGCGCGCATGGAACTGTCCCCAAAATTAATTGTGTCGCGATGAATCTAATTACACGAGAAAAAGTGATATGTGGGCGCGGTATTCATAATCTCGTATTTCTATTTCCATTCCAGGTCCCACCTTTCCCCCCCCCCCCACTTTTTTTCCCCTTTTTCGCTTTCTTTGCCTTTCTCTTTGTCCTTTTGTCGATTCCAGTGACGTATACCAAAGTCAATTCCACGTCGATATATACGCCCGATCTTACGCCCTTCTTTTTGCCCCGGAGTCGAGGAACGAGCCGAATCTGATCTGCTTGAATTGAAAGAAAATACGGCTGCGTTATTTCAGCCGGCAACTTCTGAATTTCTGTCCATTATTTAACGCGCTATTTCGGGATAAGCGAGGGATAAGAGGGAGGTGTTACAAACATCCCTTTTCATCTCGATCGTCTTGTTTTCTCACATTTAGTCGTTATGAGTACAAATACCCCATATTACTATTTCTCTTTCGTCGGCAAGAAACAATACGTTTACATTGTTATATGCATTAACGTGTTGTACGATAATGTACTACCATGTGTAATATTAATTTTGAAATGAAACTGTCAAAATAGAACAAATCTTATGAAATGAACAAGGAGAAGAATATAGGTTTGGTAGAGATAATGCAACTGCCTTATTTCAAATATAACGTGCGCTAAAAATGTCCGTAAGAATATCTTACGACTTTGAAACACGTGTGAATATTTAAACAAAGTGTTCCGCACGACTGTCGTACACAAATAAAATATTAGCGCTAATTATAATTGTGAAAATCAGAAATTACAAGCTACTTTTCTCGCGCGCCATATAGTAGAATTATCCAATTTATCGCCTCAAAAGTACAAATTTCTGTTATTTTATTGATATCGTTTCAAAATCAATATTACATATAGTTTATTTTCGTATAAAGTCCGATAACAGAAAGAAGAGTTTTCGATTTTGCTGAAATATTAGGGAAAGATATATGCTTGAATTACATTTTACATAAGAGTCGATCGACAAAAATGGTGTTTTGAAAAAAAGGCAGGATTCAATTTTCCCCCACTCCCAACGAGAAAGAAAAATTTAATAAATTAAATTCAAATTACGCTGAGAGAAATGAAACGTAGAAATTTACTGTTTTAAAATTATAATTCGCTGCTTTTAAACGTAACAGGAGTTTACTTGTGTATAAAAGAACAAAGATAAGAAATAAATTCAGTTTAAATATCACATTCAAAATTACAAAAATTCTACTTAATCTGAGTAATTATTCCAAGTAAGTAGATTAAAATTCACACTTTTCTATACTGTACATATAAACATTATGTCAAATCGTGTTCTACAGCAGCAGTAAATCTTGATTATTTTTCTTAATTTACGTAGGAACAATGTGTTGATATTAAAGAAACAAAGCAACGCAATTATTAATACATCCATGTAACTAATAATTACATTATTATCAGATTTTACTGCTGAAGATAAGTCTTACAATAAATAATTTTCGTCTCCCTATTACGAGCATTAATGCATTATCGTGCAAAGAAATCTAATTCATTTAACTCAATGCTATAATTTCGTGAGTGAATAAAGGCACAGAAAAAAAAAGAAAAAAGAGAGAAAAAAAACGACGGCCACGACGCAAAGCTTCCCAAGATAAACAGAAGCTTTGTAATGCTCGTGAGACCGGTTAATTTAAGCCGCTCACGACTTTCTTAATAACTATGGCATAAAGAAGTAAGACCCGGATTGTATTAAAAAGTTGGAAAATAGAGGTGTGACTTTCTTTTTAATTCTCTGTCAATAATTAATTCGAGGGAAGTTTATATAAACAGAAGTGTACACTTGTTGCCATCCCCGGGAACATTTAATTATCAATCATCTTTAAACTGACATTGTTTTATTTCGTAAAACTTGACTTAAATGGGGCAAAGAAAAGAAGCGGCAAATTACTTGCAAATACCTAAGGCATAATTACAAAAATCCGAATGGCAACTAATAGAAATACTTTTCGCCTTTCAGCATTAAATATTTTGTTATTAAATGATAAATAAATGAAATTTTTCTAACGGCCTTATGTAAACTGGCACGCAAAATATTCGTTATGAGTTTAATAGTTTGAAATTCGCATTTATCATCAATAGTAAACTTGGCGAATAATTATAGCGAAATACTTATATTTTACGACAAGAATTTTGTCATTAAAAAAGGAAAGCTATTTCAAATGAGCCTTTAATTGGACGACTCTTCTTAATATAAATAAACATAATTTTTTATTGCAAACTCTTATTGTATAATATAATAAATAGATTTTTGTATGTAGTGAAAATAAAATATTCCAATATTCATAAGGATATTAAAAAAATAAATACGACGTGTATTTCAAATAGGGTGGTTCTGACTTCAAAGTAAAAGATTTTTTGTTTGACACCTAGCTGATCGAATTTGCCCGGGTCGAACAAGTGGTCGAAGTTGCGCAAAATTATGTATAATTAAATCAAAGTCTATTTCACTGATATAGGAATATTTTTATGAAAATAAATTTAACACTCACCCTAAGGATTAAAAAAAATTCACTGAAAATCACTGAAAAATGTATACACGCAAAGTGCAGTCTTTATAGAAGAAAAAGGTAAATAAATAAAGATAAATCTGTCTTCAGCGAATAAATATTGAACACAATGTGAATTTTCAATTAACAATTCCGAATGATAATTAATACAATGTGAGAGATAAATTGCCAGCATTTTCTTAACACAATCGTACACTTTAACGCGACAATGATAATTAAAAACAAGCTGAAAAAGTGAACAAGGTGGCAAAATCTTATCTCAAGTTTTGAATACGAAATGTTATTCATATGATTTAAAGATCCGTATACTGTGTTTGTCGTTTTAACAGCGGAAGCAAATCCGACCGGACTCGACAAGTCGGCGCAAGTCCCATCCACTTTTTACTCCGCTTTTCTTCGTCGGCGAACGCGAAAACTTTGCAAATAAACTTGCCGCGAGTTAACAGCGAGCCTAGCTCACCCGGTGACGACGTCGTAGTATCGTCTCGGTATAAAGTATGGATTATTCCAGATATTTGCATTTGAAAAATAACCTGACAACTTTGTGGAACGATCTACGAACGTCGTCTGACAACTTTTACTTTGAGCTTAGTCAGCAGACACTTATTCTAAGCTCGGAGTTTATATTTTCGGCTGTATAATGCCAAACCCTTTCACCACTGTTACGTGTAATTAAAAACAACTGCCTAACAAAAGATTGGCTGCAGATGTTTGTTCATGCACAAACATTTTGAAAGTAACTTCTTTCCTTCGATTATTAAACATATGAGACTGATTAAGCTGAGTCGAATTAAAAGAATTATGTTTAATTGAAAAAGCTGCACTATTTCGAAACTTTTATCTTAATTTATTCTAATTAGTACATAATTTTAGATGCATCTTCAAAAACACTCTTACGTTAAAGGAAGGGTTCGGGAGGCAACCCCGAAAAGCACCACATGTTTCCCCTAAAAGTACTGTTTTATTAATGATTTCTATGGCCGTCTGTTTCGAAAAGCAGATGTGGCTAAGATTATCTGTGTTTTCAATATGTGCTTCGAAATACCTCTGCTGAAACAAATATATGTATTTAAACAAAATGATTGTTCTTAAGCTCTTCTTATATTAAATTTAGGAACAACTTTCGTTGTTTTGTAATTAATAGTGATTTTGGAAAAAATATTTCCAAATATCACCCTTGACGAGAAAAGGACAAAAATATAAATATTTTACCTTGGTATTAAATTCTAAAACAATCGTTTTATTTGGAAATTCATTAATATAAATGCTAATTCCATTAATATCTAATTAATAATTTCTTCGCGTCGAATTGAATTAAAATTATGCTGAATTATTTTGGTATAAAATATCCGCAGGGCATACACAAAAATTATAAAATGAAAATACATTTAGTAGAAGAAGGAAAAAAAAAAAGAAAAACAAAATATAATTTTTACTCTAGAATTAATTAACGATTTTTCATTTATTTTTTAAATAAAAACTTCACCTGTCAATAATTCAACGAAAACTGCACCCGCTTTCATACGAATCTTCTAACTTCGAAACAATCATTTTTAACGATTTTTAAAAGTGTACACATTTCAATGTTTTATTCATAATAAATTCAGCTGCATTAGTAAATCTGTTTGGATAAATTTAACTAAATTTATTACTTTCCATTCAGCGACGCAACGATTTCGTTCATTAACGAAACATACTGTTAAAACAACAGCATCACTTTTCTCAAACGGTCGATTACTTAACAAAACATAAATCACAGTTCACGCATCTATTTTTATAAGTCCGGATTGGACGATAAAATCTGACCCAGATGAAACAATTTTATCGCGAAACACGCAGGGGCTTTCGAAAAATCGATACTGCAGTCTATTTTGAAAATGCAACGAGATATTCAAATCCGTTTATTTCATCGTCATCCATACTGTAATTATAGAATAATACTATTATTATCGCAAGATAGAATGTATCGCGCGAATATTTGCTACATATAAACAGGCCAAATTAATTTTACAAAATCCATACCGCGCGTTGTCAATAATGACTGTCAATGTGCACACCGACAATAATTGTTATTACTTGAGACAAGCGTAACTATCGTTGATGAAATCGCATTATGATAACTCACGATCATTTTCATTACTATACATCGAGTATTTTAGGTGTTACACAAACTCATAATAAATGCACACTTCATATATACATGCCACTATTCAAATGTAAAACTTTGACTAAAAAATTCAAGTGTAAAATTCGGGAAAAAATATGAATACCCCGTTATACCCCAATTGGGTGCGTAAGTTATCCTCTTTCAAATCAAATATAATGAAACTACACTGAGAAAAAATGTACTTTGAAAATGACTGGGTTAGAACCGAAAGTCGAAAAAAAATAATTGTGCCTTTCGGTAAAATTTTTACTCTACTTTTATTAAATATTTTCACTAGGTTTTTTAATGTGATTGCACAGTTAATTTGGTATTACGTTAATGTTCTATTACAATCATATTTCAAGTAGCTTACTAACTGGATATCCTTTTAGTACCTAATGTGGCCCTAAACCAGTACTACAATAGGATACTAATATCATATAAACACCCTTCAGGATATTTATATTTAAACGATTTACTAAAAGTAGTCTACAACTATGTAAACCGGTGCAAAAATAATGTCCAACGAATTGGGTAATGAAAGTTCAGTCCCCAATAAAAATTTGTCCTAACAATTATTTATTATATTTCTGATCGAGACCTGGACACGACAGGATACAACTAATCATAAGATCCGATCGGAGCTGTTACATTTTCCTGCTTATACGATGCCCATATACAGTTATAAATGGAAATCCCTTATCGGAACTATTTATAAGATTAATTCCAAGTAAGGGTCTCCTTACTTGGAATTACAATGTCTACTTTGGGTTGCTATGTGCAAAACTAGATCACCATTATTTATAGAATCAATCAATTTTCAACAAATTATTTGTTTAATAATTATTTTATGGAATCCAGGTCAGGTTTTGATCGGAATCAACCAGGACTAATTCGTAATCATCGTGCCTGGTCAAAACTATTATTGTACTACTCCGTACTGCACCCAAGTGCAATGCTTAATGATGAAACCCAAGACAAAAAATATCCGCGTGAACTCTGTACGGAATGTTCCGCAATGAATAATATATTTCCCTTGGATCCTATGTGAAATCCAAGTCTTGAGTTTGTTAAAGCAGTAACCGATATAGTTTTCCTTACTTAGAAAATCTCTGAAAGTGGAAGGAATTCTTTCGCCTTCTTCTTCTTATTTCATAGCTAATCTACTTGCAGTAAAAATAATTCAATTTACTTGAATGGACCTTTATTTAGAACTATCTTTAATGCATTATCCCAATCGCAGTTTTATATTTCAATCATTATTTCCCACAAATCAGTACCTATTACTTGTTACTTATCGATAAATAGATAAGTGTTTTATATAGAGAACTCAACCGAGCCATTCGTTCCAACTTTGTCCCTTTTTATATACACCCGAGAATAAGTGACGTGATAAGTGTACGTCTAAACAAAACTAAGTTTTAGTTAATTCAATGTTCGCGTATAAACTATTCCCAATCGCTAACCGACAATGCTTGAAAATTTTAGATAAATTGAATCAATATTTCGGTTGAAATGTGCTCCAAATTTGGCCTTTGCGAGAAATCGATATCTCAGTTTGAGACACTTATTATTTATGCATACGCCGTTTCACGCCGTTGATATTTTTAAGCAATCTCCGGTAACTATATTTAATCGCCGCAGGAGCGGGGCCATGTTACAGCAGACCGTTCATAAGGTGCAAATATATGCAGGAAAAAGAAATTATTCGCATTGGTTCGAATTAAAATGTTACTCGTCGTGTAAATTCACGTGCCTCGGCTTAAAAGCAAATTACTTTACAATAAAATAAAATATTACTATTCCCAAATAAATGTGTTAATGACAAATGACGATAATTCTTCCATTCAAAATAAATATTCAATAATTCGTGTTGGGACTGTAATTAAAGATATATTTACAATATTTTGAACTAATACTCTTAATGCAATAAAATATTTAATTTGATAAATTTAGTACAATCGTACAATGTCCTATTGTGTGTATTTTTCTTTTTAAGAACTTAATCTCACAGTTAAAAACCTTTCAGATAAATGATTCAAAGGGTCACGTTTGGAATATTTACGCAAGGTTTGCGTGCTGTTTCGCGTCATTTAAATAATCGGCGATGAATGATTAAGGGCAAGGGAGGGTGAAATACTGGCATGAAGAGTGCGTTCGAGGACGCGCACAGATGTGCAATTCCATTCCGAGTGTAACGGGTGCGTTTTTGCCGCCGGAGCCGAAGGATAAATTTAGAGACGTCTTTTTCTCCTGACAATGATCGCAAGTACCAGCGCGGAACAACCTATCGATCGTTTTCCCTTGACTAGGACATCTCACCGACCTATATACTTTTTCGTCAATAGATTATATACAGCTAACATACATTTTCGCATTTTATATTAAAAATTTCCGATACTGCACTTTCCGAACGTTAAATTATTCAAGGACAACTTTTCGCGTTTATTTTACTTCCTTTCTTTTCGCCGCCAATATGTTCTGCGAATGAAAATGAGCGGATCTGATAAGGCCGAGAAATTGAACGGAAAACGTTGACAGACAGAAAATCGAAAATGAATTATAATTGTACTTTTAAACAATCGTTCTTTCTAACAGTATTTATGGTAAACAATTCGTAAAGTTTGTACATATATTTAGTTAACAAATGAGTGTCAAAGTAAATAATACAATATTAATAATAAAAGGAGAAGTATGTTATTTTTTTTACATAATTCCTTGGGAATATTCTTAACATTACTTTTATTTTAATAAGCTAAATTTCGTCAAATTCGTCTAAAAAGAAAAAGTGACACTACTTTAATTGTGCAATACTGATAGGTAAAAAGTTGATAGATTAAGATTAATGACAATTTTTCACTTACACAGTTGTAATAGAGTTGTAATGAAAAAAAATTTATTATGACAGAATATGAGAGTAAGAAATTAAATAGTAAAACGGTTAAAAAAGGAATTTAAAATCCAACATAAGGAGTCAGAGAACAATATCGTGAAATGTCAGGGCACTAATTATTGCACGTATGATTAATGGTTTCCAAGTCGTTGGCGGAAATGTCAACTTAGTATACACACTCTGTATGGAAGTAAGTGTGGGTGCATGAAAAATTGAAATTCATTAAAATTTTTTTATGTTACAAATTAAGAATGAGCCGAGCCTCGTTCCCGGAAATTAACACTCCCAGCTCTCTTAAATGGTGCTCATAGAGAACTTCCTGTACTTTAAATATCTCTTGCATATCTAATTCTCTCATGTCCGATATCAACTGGCTGAAAAATATATTACACTGGTGCGCAGCGCCTCGACAAAAAAAGATAAAAACTCCGACAAATACGCCTCCACGATCCAAAAATGTGCGTTTTCGAATCCCGTAGTAAATCGTAATAATCCAAAATTACGACGATTCGTGAGGGATGCTTAATTATTTCCAGGCAAAAATTTAATGAGATCGGATAAAAAAAACAGGTGTAATTTAAAAAAAAATCAGTTTTAAACTTGTAATGCACTTTATTCTTAGGAATTTGTAAACATTTATGTTTCATTCATGTCGATGTAATGTTAGCATCGATAAAAATAAACAATAAATTGGCACGATTTCTAAAAAAATAAAGTACATCACAAATTGATCAATAATCTAGGTAATTTCTCCCAGTATTTCTCTCTCAATGAGCGAATTAAAATTATTCGTTAATAAACAGTTTGTTTCTAACTGAAAATAATCGAAAAATTCGCGAAAGATAAATGTTGCGTTTATTTTAAACTGATGATATAATTGACATTGCTTTTCTCCTATTTCATCATATTTCAACGATTGTTCTTTTTATTATTCTCTTAAATAAAGCAGTGCAATTTGTTCACCATTCAGTTACCCGCAATAATTATTCTAGTGATTTTCAAATCCTTTAAATGCACCTTCAGACGCTTCACAAATTTTGTTTATAATTAAATGCATTAAAATCGCGAATAAAATTGAACGCTTGAATTTTTCCAATTTTTTCCGCATTTGAACATTTCCATTTCAACGTTAATAATTAAAAAAAAAAAAAAACTATGCCATTTAATTCTTAATTTTCTTTACCCAATTTTATACAATTAATTTTTCACTGATTAACGCATTGCTGATAATGTTTCATTAAAGCCCCAACAGAAGATTATTCTTGAAGTATTGCTCGCGCGAGACATTTGTCCAGTTATCAAATTAGCTTGCACAAAAGTCGCCCCAGTTTTTCCCTCCCCCCCCCCCATTCGCGTCAATCGATAATTTCGCTCATTTCCCATCTGACGAGAGATTTCATCTGAGATAGCGTCATGATCGATGCTTGTCAAAATCCATACTGCGATTTCGTCCACCGGACGGAATTAATCAATATAGATTACTTTAATTCGTGGCGGAACAAGTAACAGTTCATTATGTTAAAGCGGTGACCATAAACCCAGGTGACTCTAATGGAAAGTGCAATAATTCGGACGAAGACACAATACCGCAGTGGTACGGCGCCGTAAAAGGTTATGCAGTAAACTTTTAACAACTCGCTATGGCGGAAATGGCGCGCAAAGAAATGGCATAACTAGCGAAAAATACTTATTAAGTAAAGCTAAATTTTATTAAGACCTTTTTCGCGAAATTTAGCGGCACATAAAGCCGCGAGTTAACGTCACTGTAAAACGTAAACATTGTGGTAGCCTTGATTGCCGGCTTTTATTCCGTTGTAAACATTTTGCTTATTACACATACTTGCCTGACTTCGCTTCAATTCCAAAGAAAAACTTTAACGTTACACTGAGAAAAAAATTGGGATAAAAATTATTATACTAAATGTAAAAGTGGGGACAAATTACAATTCTTGGCATATTTAAAATACAGTTTAAAAGAGATTATCAGTATTGTAAAATTTACTATGATAGAGTATAATAAAAATGTTCATTTTTCTTATAACCACTTTTAAACTGTATATTAACTAAGACAAGAAGAAGTCATTTGTCCCCATTTTTACATTTAGTATAATAATTTTTATCCCAACTTTTTTCTCAGTGTACCATTGCCGTTGCCAATCCACCCGCTTGTCATTTTAATCAAGTTTCGATGCTGAAATGTCACGTTAATATCACCACAATCCACGACAAATATCACCCGAGTTAATAACAACTCGACTTCACGCTCCTTACGTGTATGCATAATTTTTTATTGCGAAACTTTAGTATAAATTGCGCATCGTTCGTAATATATTATATTCAGGCTTTTATTCCAAATTTACCATAAATTATTAACTCGAACGTAACGCGAAATAGAGTTTATACGATACTTTTTTTTTTATACACACTTTTTATTTTCACTCTTTTTTTCATATTTACTTTTTATTTTAATACAATTTATGATGGCAATATCAGTGATAAACTTTTCATCGCGAAGGTGTCGCGTAATCAAATTGTCTTTATTATTGGAGAAATATTTTTAAAAGTGCGAGCAAAAATTTCAAGTCAATTTCAAGGTATTTGCAAAGATAACCGACAATAACGAATTTAATGATTCTAAATTTTATTACTAAACCTTTTTTAAACTCAATTATTATTACCCGATATTTAAAAAACGACTTAATTAATTAATTATACACGGAGAGAAAGAACCTAACAAATGCTAGTCATTTTTATTACGTCATTTCTCTCCGTATTTTTGCGTTCAATTTTACACGATCAAAGTAATAATGAAATTAAAATTTTAACTAACCAAACGAATATTAAAATGTTATAGAATGGACGTTATGAAATTTCATTCCATTTAGAAACTTGAATTTCAATCAGAAAAAAATTTCAGGTCAAACTCTTTGATCTATTCCAGTCGAAGGAATCGTCCAAATAAATTAATAACTTTATATCAATGTTTACAAACCATTATGATATTAAAGAAAATATCAAATTCTTCTAAACTGTAAATAGAACTTAATTTCAACTTAGTCTTATATTATATCTCCCGAATTCAGAACTAAAAAAGTGTAACATGAGCTCGTATAAACAGTTTCAAACAATAACAAAAAAAATCACATTATTTGATATAAAAACAGAAAAAAAAAAGTTCAAAACGATAATGATAAAAGTTGACGAAATCAGATTTAAATGAAAAGTGACAATTACTGCTAAAAAAAAGTGCGATACCAATCATATTATGCGGCTAATAATATAGAAGAATAACACGGCATTCCTACGGGAGCTTTTCTGTTTCGCGGCGCATGTCCGCCGCGAAATCGTGATTTTATACATAGACACGACACAAGTTTGTTTAGTATTAGAATACATTCCCCCGCTCGATCCAAATATAATTGCGCTGCGCGATCTTTGAACCAGGATCCCGTGGGCAATAAATTATTACCATCAATTGAACTTCCGCCGAGACGTTTTATAATGTCCAATATCGAGCGGAAGTCTTACGTTTTATTGAGCTTTTAAATAAAAACCGAGGCAGTCTCATTAGAGTATAATTTAAGTTCTGTTCCATAACGTAAATAGTGCATGGGTTTGTGGAAAATTCCCGGATTGATAAAAAATGCATTGATTCCAAGTTTCGAATCGAGCTTGAGATCAATGTATTTCTTATAGAATGGCGAAGAATTTTCACACACACAAATGCGCGGTACGCACACGTATAGCCCCGCTAAATGGATTGCACGAACGTACAGCCGAGACAATATATCTTCGAAACTGAAATCGAAATTGCGCTTTAATTGCATAAACCTGTTTTTAGTTGAGTAGCTGGATAACAATATCGCGCGAGAAAAGTCAGAACTTTTATTCTTATGGCGGATTGTGTATTTCTCGAAAGTATCAACAAATAAGTTGTAAAGCGGCTTAATGTTTTTATACACTGAGAAAAATAAAATAATAAGAGGTACTATACTTTCTGGCATTCTGAGACTCTATGCTCCAATGTTAAGAACTTTGCCAGATAGTCTGGTAAACGGTGTCACTTTTTCAAGTAATAATTATCAGAACTGTGGCACCTCTTGTCATATTGTTGAGCATTATTTTATACAGGAACACATAGAGTCCAGGATTACTATATTATTTTTCTCCGTGTATAACAAATGCGCGAAAATGTCTGGATTAGTTGTGTAAAAAATAATTAAAGCAATCGTTTTTGCATTACCGAATAATGAAATAATACAATATCATACCACAAATAAAAAAAAGACCGATTTTAATACCATTTGTCGGTCTTAACGTCAGACGTAGTAGTACTATAAAAACATCGAAAGTTACGTTATGTTACAATAGAAAAATTGACAGATTTAGCCAAACTCGCACGGTTTGAAATTCGGACTTTGTCAGGCAGCTTTTTCCGCCGTGTAGACTTTTACATAAAAGATCATTTCACAATTGTTGATACACTATTTTTATAAATTATTAATATCCGAAGTAAGATTTGATTCGATTCGAAAGATTAAGTGGAATATAGTACAAGGGAATAAAAATTTTATATTTATTACTTATATATAAAAAGACATTTGTGCACGCGTAAAATATTTGATGTTACGTAAAAATATTATCTCGAGCAACATTATATCGCAATATAAAATTTTTAAAAAAGGATAATGCATGATGTGAATGGTGTGCCTTTTCTTTGATAAATTAATAACAATTATTTGACAATTAATTTTTTATAACAAAATATTATCGAAAGTTGCTTGTTAGTACATTCTCTTTGTAACGTAAATATAAATATAAATAAACGAAAATAAATTTTGTAGCAATCATGAAAAGTTTTTTATCGTTAGAAAAATATTTGAGTACAAGATAAAAATTTATTATTACAACAATAAGTCCAAATGAAGAAATTTATTTAAAATAATATTTTGAATTATTTTAAACTCTAATACTCACTTCTGAGTAAATAATGAGAAATGTCAATAACATAACACTCAGACTTTTCGATGATGAAAACATTTTTTAATTCATCAAATTCTTTAAAATAAAAAAAAAAAAAACAATTAAATTTCCGATGATGTATGAAACATTCAGAAATCTTCAAGCATATATTATCGTATTTAATAAAAAATTAAGATAAAATTTCGATAGCATGCAGCAAGAGCAAAAGTTTCGTTAAAACAAATTGGAAATATCAGGTAATGCAACGAAATAATTCAATTTTAACGCCCATAAATGTTATTCAACTACGCTGTAAAAAAACATCTTTAAAATTAAAGTACCCTTTATAGTGTGTATAATTGAAAAATAAAGTAAAAGCTGAAATTAAATTTTAAAATATCAAAGCTTGCTTGTTCGCTTGTTTAATTACTCATTTTCGATGGAGAATCTTAAAAACATTGTTTCACACGAATTTCAAACACGAGCGCCAGTGTTATATTGAACGCACAAAAAACACAAATTAATGGAAATAATTGGGTAAAATCCAGTTTTTTCAGCTTTTTTCGAAGCCACTAATTTGTTGGATAATTTTTGCGTACCTTCTCATCAATTTGTAAAACTGAAAAGGTACGAAAGTACAATTACATTTTTCCAATAGAAATAAAAAAGGGTCATTTTATTACAATACCAATCAGTATTAAAATCAAATTAATATAAATTTCACCTCATTCCACCAGATTTTCCCAATTTCTTTTTTTTTCCCCCTTCTAATATCAACCGTATAATCACAGTCATAAAACTTTTCATAAATCAAAACACGTGGGTCAAGATAATGTTAAATTTCTCCACGTCCAAGAAAAAAAAAAGTGTGCGCGCACTTTCGTGCAAAAGTCTCGGCGAATCAATTTTGGGGATCCAGCGGTGTATCAATAGTGTACTTGGAACTCGACTGACAAGTTATCGAACCGCTCAATCTCGTTCGTCGAAACGGCCCGAGGATTGATAAAAAAAAAAAAAAAAAAGTGCCCGTGCATGTTCGCCTGGAGTTAAGTGCGACATTTTGCCGGCTTACGGCAAAGGGAAGCGGTCTCGTTTGGTGCAAAAAGCCAACTAAAGTCGGCCCCCGCGCCGTACGAAATACGAGACGAGTATGAGGAAAGATGACGGGGAATAAAAAGGGGGAAATAGGCAGGGTGGAGCCGGTGTCGGTGGCCGCGGCTTTTATTCGTTTCGCACATGTTTCGGCGTTGTTTCGCAGGCTGACCGCCGGCTCCCTCCCGCCGCCCGCGCAACGGCCGCCGGCACGAACGTCCATTCGGGAAAAGAAGCGCGCACGTACTCGCTCGGCGGCGACGATACAAGCGCGCGTCCCAAGCCGCCATTAACATTTTTACGAGATCACGTAATGCTCGCGCCGCCACGCGATTCGCTAACGATCTGTAAGATTAATAGACAACGACCAGTCACAAGTTTAATGTTTAGATAATGTGTTAATGATGGGGTATTTACGGTAATGTACAACCCCAACCAACCCCCTCCGACCCCGGCCCTCCCCCGCCGCCCCTTCCCCCCCGCCGGGTTGCTTCGCGCCATTGCTGATAATCATTTTGAGATTTATCGCCCGACCATTTCTTACTCAAATAACGCCAGATAGACGTTTGCGTTTTTTATCAAGGTCGAATTTCCGCGCAGATAAATGAGGTCGGTTTTGCCGCGCGGAGCAACGAGAATTACGGCTTCCGTAAACGCCGTTGTGTAAAATAAATTTCTCAGGTGCATTCGGAGGGACGGAACGAACGAAACTTTCGGCGTTAGGTTGAGGGCGGTGTGTCATTTGCCGCGGAAGAGGAAATTACCGTCGAAAACTGACGGATAATTTGCGAAATGAAAATCCATATCTAAACAATTGAGATAACTAATGTTTTTTTCTCCTATGATATAAGTGTGCATTTTGTGATGCGGGTCGCGCAGTAAAGAGGAAAAAAAGTATTCTTTTCTACCCGAGAATGGGAAAGTTATTAACCCAGCGAGAAGTTTCAGTGCACTTTTCCTCCCGAATCTGAAATTGGCTACTTTCTACCCACTTAGTAAGAATGAAAAATGGCAGTTAACATATTATATCCGTACATAATCCATATCTATCATAACTAAACAACTATTCTGAAAAATATATATTTATAAATATAAATTTAATAAAATTTAATTTAGACAGTCCTCATTTTTTCAATTTCAAAAATTTGTCATAATTTAATTTATTTTCCATATAGCCATAATGAAATAATCAATACTCGAATTTGTTCATGAATTATAATTCCATGTACGACTGCAGAAAACGTACATTTCTATGCCAAATCTGATCCAGTTAAGTCGGAATTAGATAGTCATCAGAAACAGATCAGGATACATAGGTATACAGTCACAGTACACAAACTCAATGTCATTAAGATCTAATCAAGTTCGTGTAACTTATTTACCTCTCGAACAAAAGTAAAACAACCGTGATTATCCCCCCGTTCAACTTCGCCGTAATAATTATGCATAAGAAAGCATTACTTAATATTATTGTCGCTACTTAGAACGCTCTCGCCTACCTTCATGTAAAACAAACGTACCTTGTCGAGGAAACACAACGCTAACTGTTGTTCGGAATTTTGAAGCGGCTCGTTGTAAACTTGGCTTAATTTTGCTCTGCAATTTTTGTCCCGTCAAGCTAAACGAAGAAGCGATTCGTGGAAACGCAAATGGTTTCGCGATGAAACCCTTCGACTTTAGCCATAATTGATCGTTTTGTTTCATCGCCGAATCAACAATCAGTCGGCTTAATTAATTAACCGAACCACTTTCACCGCTGTCTATCACGTATCGTCACGCAGTCGAGCGCACGAGAAAGTAACTTGCACACGTGTGTAAACACCGTGTCATATGACTGTGTTTAGCTTATACGCAAACGTTTAAGCAGCGGTAGGCGCGATCAAATCAAGCACGACATTTCAAGTGATTCAACAAATTATCGTCCGACAAGGTATTCGAAACACGATTTATCATAACAAATCAAGATAACTCTACAGTATGAATTTCATTTTTTTTTTTTTTTTTTTTTTTTTTACAATACAATACCACGGATGTGTTTATCATGCGAAAATATTACGACAGGCAAATATTTACCGCGAGAAATCTGTTTATGGAATTATAAATATCAGTGTGCAAATTTTAATTCCTTGTTAATGATTATAAATAAAGGGATAGAAATGTTTGTTTACCATTTTTAATTGTAACATAATTTGTCCACTTGGACGTTTTGCTTTTATTTAAAGTAATTGCGTATAACTTTCTCCGTTCTAAATTAAACTGAAATAAACAAAAATTGCGCGGCTCAGTGATATAAATTAAATATAATTTAATTTTGTTAAAAAGAAACCTTTGTGCAATTACAGCATTTGTTATTTTAAAGTACTGCCCATTCGCGTAAAATACGAAAGTTTTAGACAAAAAAAAATAGTACTTTAAATTTACATTGTAAAGTGTGTGCAATTACTTAAATACTGTCATTCGACTTCATTATGTAAATTAAAAAAATTACTGCACTTTTGCATTATTCCTCAATCAATTTTATAATGTAATTTGTTTGTCTAGTTATCAGACATTTTCTGAATTCTATTTGCATTTAACATTTGCATGGCATTACTTTTCAACACAGATGTCTCTTACTCAAAGTATACACGGAATATCATAAAGCTAAATAATAATACCAGAACAGGAAATGATGAAAACAATGTCAAAACATTTCAGTTGAAAAAAGTGCTATTTTAGTTTTAGCATTATATCAATACTAACAGGATTAATTCGAATAATTATTAATGTCGATGCATTTTATTGGCAGCGATTAAAAATGATAATTTAATTTTACAGACAACTTTTTATAGATCCTCGACATAGTTTATATTAAAATGTCAATAGCAACGTGACATGTCTTTGTTGAAAACTTGATCTGATTCAATTTTCTGAACATCGTTATGAACGATTTAATACTTTGTCTGTAACGCGACGCAATTAACATTTTAAAGGGAATCTTTGATTTTAAATTTGCTTATAATTGAAAACTAAATAACTCGTTATCGCATGATATTATCAGTATATTATAGTACAAAGTAATTATTAATATAATGACTAACAAGAGTTAGACAAAGTTTATGTCACATAAACACAGTCTCGTATTGTGCTGCTATTAGTAAACGAATTAGCCCACTTACGAAACGTTGCCTTGTATTTGTGTAATAATCAGAATTTCATATTCTGTGGAGGTAAATAATATAAACACTTATACCACTAAGCGGTAATAAATTTTGGGCACGTAAAGTAAAACTCACGTTCAAAGGAATTCCATGTATGCCGAGAAAAATATTTGCGTTAATAATTATGCAATTGAGGTAAATCCCAAAGTTATAGCAAATGTCATTTTCGTTGCAATAAGTCGAATTAGTATTGTTTGAGATGATTTGCACTGTTATAAATTATCTAGCAGTCCTGCAAGCGTACAAACTCCAATCATCCTTGTTAATTTAAGTTATGAAAAGTTTATACGAGTGCAAATGTTCATAAATGATTTGCTAATTATTGCAATATAAAAGCTATACACAATTTAAATTAATAATTCCCAATCAGATTGTTTCTTCTAGAAGAAAAAAAAAATATTACCGAATCATTATTATATAATTTTCTACCGAAACATTATTATATACCGAATCATTATTATTATATAAAACATTATCGAATAATAAATATAATAAAATAGTTTCTTGTACTTTTATCCATTTTACGTAATTCAATGTATTGTTTTAAAAATAAATCTTCTTAACCAGCAAATGGGTACCATAAACTTTCGTAAAAAAGAAAAATTTTCTGTTTAAAAGAAACAATTTAGTGCTTTTAACAGTAATATAGTTGTATATATGTATAAAGCTACAATATACTTATGATATTTATAATATTTATATGCACATAATTAAATATTGAGATGGGTCAATTTATAGTAACATTTTTGTTTCTCCAAAACAGTACAAAATTTTACTGTCTTCCAACAATAATTTATAAGGTTTAACTGATATACAACTCAATCCCTTGTTAAAACACTAAACTTGTCATAAGAATTTCTCTCACTGTATTTATACTATCTTGTTGCGTTATTTTTAGTAAATGTTACTTCAACTTTTCCTTCGCCGCGTATTAGTAACTCCCATCCGTAGCAGCCAATATTAAAAAGTAAATAACACGCGCGACATGGCGCCGAAAATTTCACACTATTAGAGAATAAAAATGTTAAAACGAAAACTCGTGTCACGTCCAGTCCGAGTCCGAAGGGTCAGCTCGCGCGTTTTATAAATAATTGCCGGGCGAAGTTCATGCAATAGAAAAACCGTTTCCCTCGTATCTGAAAACACAGGACTGCTCTATCGAGTCTGATAAAGCATGGAAAATGGCAAGCGATAGCATCAATATCCGAGTGAAAGTTCTCGGAATCTCGCCGGAGTTGCGCGACAGGTACATGTATTTCTTATTTCAGTAGACAGTTGTTGAGTAAGATGACAGGGCGGAAGGGTTCGCGGCAGGTGTTGGCCTGCCGGAGAGGCCGAAAGTGTCGCGGTCCTCTTTCGAGGGAAAGATAAAGTTCACGGCAATATGCACAGAAGTGAACATACGTTTGATGCAAGTGCGCGAAGAGGAGCACAACTTATACTTTTGACTTCGAATTACGGTACACCGAGAAAAATAAATAGCATATTTAGCAATAAATCCTGGAATACTGAACCT
>JABFPN010002250.1:0-23306 GCA_022817305.1 Leptoteleia sp. ZL-2020
CAAAAAGTCCTATCACTTTTGGTAAAAAGGCTTCACAATGTTGAAACAAAACACGAGCAATGCCTTATGCATTCGCTTTACTAACACAAATCGTACTTTACTCTATCATATTTTTCTCAGTGTACTATATAATTTATTTAAATCAAACGAAAACTTTATTTGAATTACATAAACATTATAATTAATACAAACAAACGGTTTATTAAATTCATATTTATATAATTACTTATTTATAACAAATAAACTGTTCTCTGATTGTAAATTATATCAGATAATTAGATAATACAATTGAACACTTGGCACGGGTACATCAAATATAAATTTCTTCGATGAATTTTTCTTTGGTTCTAGCAAGGAAAAGTAGACTTTTCTTCCTTATTCCGAACTGAATCATATTGCTGTCCATTAAATAATATCATTAACAATATTCTTGAATATTATTATAAACTGTTTAAGAATCCCATGAGAAAAAATTTATATAGGTTGTCATATATGCCAACGTATATGCAGGCATGTTTCTGAAAACATATATGCCGACATATGCTGTATATATGATGCCACCTATATAACTTTTTTTCATGGGATAATAAAATTAAAATAAAGTAATTCTTTATTTAAAGCTCTAGGTACGAAATAGAAAATGTAAACAGACTTTGTCTTTTGTTTTGTATATACATCCACTTTTATGCCCTTCAGATATAAACAAACGATATTATTGTTTTTATTCCGTTAATTTGACCTTCCAAATGTTTACAAACATTACTTTTTACACTCTCAATGTTAAAAACGTTCTATTCTTCGGTACTATCGAAGATTTTCATTTTTTCGTTCGATAAGAATAATCATGTCGAAATGCAATTGAATGTTCGATCGCTATTACGTCATAATAAAAATGTTTTTTTTTTTTTTTTTTTTTTGGTCAAATGATCTATTTTAAGGCATATTGCCACGGCAAAGATACGCGTATGTTATTCAAGTAGATATAAACGAAACGGCTATGCATTCATGCCGACTATCTGCGCGACGGCAATGTTACGGCTTGGCTTTATGGAAGTCGAAGATAATCTGAGCATTGTCGAAGTGTCGGAAACGTCAGTTGATACCGGTTGCAGTCAACGACTGCTGTCATTGTCGTTTCTTTTGTACCTTCATCTCTGTCAATTTTAAGCCAGTTGTAACGTCATTTTCTTTGAAACGGACAAAGCCAAATTATGTGCCAGCTTAAATTTTATGCGCCGAAACTTGGCTGACGCGGACGCGTTTTATTTCCTTTTTTTTTCTTTTCTTTTTTTTTCTGCTGAATGATGTTTTAAAGAAAGTCTATCGCAATTTACCAATCATTTTTATTTCCACCGGTATAGTATAAGTTTACAGTTCTTTCGCGTCAGCGTAATGTAATATAAAACAATACATTCCGCGCGACTGTTGAAACGTCAGTTTCTTGCATAATAATGATTTCAAATTTTACAACGAAGATTTTAAATTTTCTTACATTATCGTATAATATTGTGCTATAATATTATTGCTTATTTTTAAGTGCAAATGGTTTAAAGAGCATTCGATTACTTGCAATTGATTATGATTAATTTTCAGACATCAATAACCAAGCAAAAATGTATATATGCGACATATATGTTGCCATATATGTAACGTAAATGCGACATATATATTGATTTTTGCATGATATAACATATGTCACATATATGGACCATATGTTTTACTTTTACCAGGGATATATAGGATATTTATTCGGTAAATATGACCATATATGCAACATATATGTAACATTTATGCGGTGCAAATCATATGTCGCGTATATGATTCTCGCTCTTATTACTAAATATATACACGGAGTGAAAAGATTAATAACAATTACTGACATTGTTGGTAAACTGGTTATATACTTGCAAGAACTGAAAAATTACTATCCTAAGTTAGTAAAAAGTGTCAGCTTTCTAAGAATCATTTCCAACAAATTGATATGTTTTACTAACTTAAGATAGTAATTTTTCAAGTTTTGCCAAAATATAACCAGTTCACTAAGAATGTCAGTAAATTTTATAAATCTTTTCTCTCCGTGTAGTAAATAATGGTACACTTATTATTTACTATTTAATCTATCTTTTCTCTCGACATAACATTATCCGAGTGTTGTTTGAACAAAAAAAAAATTTTTTTTCACGTTCGAAATGCCTGTGATTAATTGTAATAAGTAGCAGACTGTGGCGGTTTCAAGTAACGACAAGTACTGAGCCCGCGAGCGCGATGCATTTTATTAGGGAAGAAAAATTTAATCGCATTACACTCGTTCTGTTTTTCGTACAACGAAATGAAAATGTTTCGCGTTTTATTAGAGATACTTGGAGTAAAGCGGAAGAAGGTTCAAATTTGTGTACAAGGATGATAATAGCCGACATTTTTCGTGATGAAAAATGTGATACTGTGCAGGGGGGGAAAGGGCATTCTCAAATCATGTTTCCGCGCGGAAAAGTCTTGGTATACATTATCCACAATGTTAATGAAAACGTCGTTGACACATCAACTCCGCTTAAACGTTCCCGCGGCGGGTATAAAAATAAACGAGATCTTGTTTCCCTCCGATGTCCTTTTACCGTGCAATCATCTCCATGTTGTAACGTATTATTTCAGGATGTTTATATCTCGCGTTGTTTCGCCACTTTTCCATATTTTAAACAATTCTTTGTCTCGCTGCGCTAACGAAACTTTGCCTTACAACAAAACTACCCACGTAAAAATTGACGTATATGTGGCATATACGCGACATGTACGATTAGCACCGTGTAAATGAACTATGTATGTTATAACCCTATGGGAAATTGCCAGAGTCGACCTATGGGGCCGAATCTGGCCCAGTACTGTAAGCCAGACTTTGGTAAAGAGATAGGGCCGGTACTGGTTTGAGCTTGGTTATCAACAAAAACAGAAGATAACCAGATGTAAGACATGCCAAGCAAAATATCAACGCCATAGTTGATCCAGACTTGAACCAGTACTGGTGATTTAAAAAAATTGTTCAATGCAAGACCAACGTTGGATGATTACTGGTAGGGTATAGGTATACAACTGGTACGT
Source organism: Leptoteleia sp. ZL-2020 (assembly GCA_022817305.1). Taxonomy (NCBI): domain Eukaryota; kingdom Metazoa; phylum Arthropoda; class Insecta; order Hymenoptera; family Scelionidae; genus Leptoteleia; species Leptoteleia sp. ZL-2020. The sequence continues at coordinate 3,094 of JABFPN010002250.1, forward strand.
TTAGTTATACGGTACTGGCCCAGTGTTATCACTCCATTACTGGCACGATTCCGTCACTGTACTGGTAAACAAATTTACCAGTACTGGTAACTCTGGTAACAGTACTACACCAGTACTGGGCCTGTAGAACATTTCCTACTGGGTGCGTACGATTTCCATGTCTTATTCTTAAATTAAGAGGACTTGTTGTAAATTTGAAACGATATGTTTTAGAGTATAAAGGAATTACCTTTCGTTATAAAACGGCATTCTTTTATCTTAAAATTATGTATTTAATTAATATAAAAGGAATATTTTAATAATCAGCTTACTTTTTTTATTTTAAAATGAAATATCATTAGAGGAATTTAATTTTATTTTAAACAGATCAATTTTAAGAGTGTAATAACTCGAGGGCATGTGTGCATTTATAGTATTCATTATAATATGGTATACTATACACTGAGAAAAAAGATATATCACAAATTACTATTTTTTGTATTAATTTGAGGATATATTGGAAAAGTAATTATTTCTACTGTTAATAATAGTAAAATTTATCACTCTTCAGAGATATCCTTAAATGGATATAAATATTTTTCTGGGTGACGGATTTGATTGGTGGTAAAACGGTGGGTCTGATGAATGTGAGGTAACGGGTTCTATTCCTCGACAAATTTTTTTTTAATTCTTATCAAAATGTATTTTACAGATTTTACTATATCATATTATAATAAATGCTATGAACGCACACAAGGAAACTCTTTGAAGTTTCTAGATGGAAATTTATACGACAGCCCCCCCCCCCACTCCGGGTTTTGCGACCCGGGTTCGTTCGATTAAATGAGATAATCGTGGATTTGTTTTTCGGCGTTTTAGAAGCCTCTGTTAGTAGTAACTTCCATATTAAGTATTCTGCCACCTGAGGATGCGAGACCTTGAACGTTCGACTGGGCTTTGTAACACATTTCAAGAAAGTAATAGATCTGTGTTGCGCTACAACTATTACGAAATCCGACTTTGTCTGCGAAATAAATGTGTTTTGGGCGCTCGCCACGGGAATCCCTGTTATTATCTCATTTGAATGAACGGACGTTGTTTTGCGAGCCCGATTTGAATAATGGAACTTTTCCAAAGTTTAATATCAATTCGGTAGCCGAGTGGCAATAATAATAATAATAAAAAAAATTCACCGTTGAAGTTGCGCGATTCCTTTGCTTATACGCGCGCGGGATTTCAGTTTAATTTTTTGAAAGCAGAGCAATTGGAAAGTGCGATATTGACCACGATCGTGTGCGCACGACACACAAATTGTTGCGCGGTTTCGTGGGTTACTTGGACGGGCGCCTTGGCGTAATTCGGTAGGTTCGTGCCGAGCACCTGTGCCATTTTTTCTCACATTATTATCTCCTCGAATGTCTGAATTGCGTTAAGCTCCGGTATTCAATTTGGCCCCGAAGAATTCAAAGTTTTTAACGCGAACAACGTGTACGGCTTATGCGACACCGCTAATTTCACATATCTTCAACATATTTGTAATTAAATGTAAATTTTTTATTTTTTATTTTAATTTTCGCTTTTGTTTTTATGTCGCCGAGTGTGTCGCTTTTAATAAGACGCATAAAAGTGGATCCGTGTCGCGTTAATGTTATGATACGTCACGCGTCAATGCACCCATTTCGTTGTGTTATACTTATGAATTATTATGCCACTGCATTCTGAATCGTAATTTAGTTTAATCAGATGCGGGTTAATATTTGAATATTACTTCATTCCAAGAGTGAGATAGCATGGAATTTCACTGAACGATCAAATTCGACAAAACTTGATTTCACTTTTTGCATTAAAATGTGTAATAAATACGTATAAGACAATGTCTTCATTATGAGAGTAAAAGATACACATAATAATATTCTTATCGATGCTATAAATTTTACTGCTTTTGGTTCGTTATTTAATTTAAATATTTTGACGATCGTCGTAACTTTTCCATTTTTTCATGTTCTTTTACCACTTATGTAAATTATAACATGGTAACATTTGTTATAATGTTGGATGTCAATTATAACAGCTTGATTTTATGGAATTACAATTATTTTTTTTATTATTTTTATAGATAACGTCGGGTTTTATGAATAATTGTAATATTTGAAAATTGAGTTTTTAATTCAAAGATACCAATAAATGTTTTTATTAATCTCTAACTGAATATGAAAAATAAACTGTTATTATCATCTGCTCATTACTTTTTACGATTTGGAATGTACTTTGTTATATACATAATGTTATAATGTATATAAATTTTTAATTTATTTTTCCACATTTTGCTATTAAGTTACTAAAAGTAAGTCAACTTACGTGATGTATACCATTTCATGCACTGCAAAATATTAGGAATATTTTAAATTCTTATAAAATTGTAATTTTACTTCAACTTTTCTTTAACTTCTTTTTGCCATTCCATAAAGCTAAAAAATTGGAAAAATTGTTGGGCAATTCAAAAAAAGAAATACCTCGCTAAATTTTGTTTCTCTACATTCTGATTTTATTGAGTAACCTCCTTAATTATAAGTGACATTCTCAACTACTTCGTTATCATTTATTTATTAGTTCTCATGAACTTTTTTCTGGAATAACTAGAAAATGAATTTGTTACTTCATACGAGGCAATATTTTATTCGTCAAAAATATAAATCAGAAAATATATTTATTTATAAGTAAATATTTTAACACATTAACTTCAACGAAGAATATAACTGGAATCATAAATAAATTATATCGATTAACATCTTAAGAATTCAATTGATAATAAACATCACTCCTAAAGCATAAAAGATGTTAACAACTCAAAGTTTTGCGGTCACGTGACCAATACATACCGCAAGTAATTATACCTTATTTATTTATAAACATTATCCAAACTTTAATATAACTCGTATTAAACGCATACGTCGTAGCACATAATAAATAATTGTTAATCCTTGCTCGATACGTGTTTTACCGGTTATACGTTAAAATAAACATTGTTAAATAAATGTTTGCGCTAAAACAATTCAGCGCTGAAGAAATAATTTAATCTCGTACGCGCGTTGCTGATTTAACAGCAAATATACCGCGATTGAGATTATTTATAAAGCAAATGCAAATTAATAAAACCGGCCATAGAATGTTTAAACGACCCAGAGAAGGTCCAATGTAGGAGTCGGGCAGGTTTCGATGAAATTTATGGAATGCTATGACATTTCAGATAACGATGACGTGTCATCGAAAATGCCACGCGACTTTACTTCTGCACCGATGGTGTACCGAATTCGCGGCTTTTATGCACATCTGTACCATTTCGAGTCGACTCCTCGTCAATGGCTCTCGCATTGCGGAGAAATTTATTGATCCAAACTTTCTCCGACGACCTTGCTTATTTTCGGCTGTAATAAGCATTCCACGCTTACTACTCTTACATCAACGTTGCGTGAATGTCTTCATAACAATTTCGCGCTCAACTTTTGGCGACAACAACCATATGGGCCGTTCAAAGTTTCGCGCCAATCATGGTGTTTTTGGCTCGGATAGATTTGTCGAAGAAAGTTATCGATAGGAGGACGCAAGTTCGGTCGCGGAATGACGAGGAAAAAAAAAGAAGTTGTTAAAAAGCATTGCTTTTTATTTTGCGCGCGTTATTTCGTAATTGTCAATTGTCCTGAACTAGAATGTGTAACACGTGATAGTAACGAGGCTAAGGTTTCTGAATATGTGATTTCTGCGAGATCAAATTTCCGATTTTAATTAATCCTTGGAAGAACTTTTGTTGCGTACAAAAAAAAAAACCTTTCGCATTCAGCGCAGCTCAGATGTTCGTAATTTATCATTGAGATTGTTATACGTGGAGTAAACAATTTTTTAGATTTTCACTGGCTATCAATTTTCCATTTCTGTTTTTGTTTGTAATTTCAGAATGCATTTTGATATATCTATGAGTGCATATATATCTGTATAATAATAGGCAGAGGTAATGACATAATGACTGGTATTCCGTTAAATTAATTTTGAGAGGAATATACCTTTAACGTATCTATATTGACATTAAAAAATATTAGTATAGAAGGAACGAAATGTTACGTATTTATATTTTTTATTTTGCTATGCTTACAATTTCTCATTCACTCAAGATGTCTATCAAATAAAAATATTTCTTCAGCATTTCAATAAAGTAATGTAATAAAATAGCTCTAAATTATGTATATATATATGATACTTTCAGTTATATAATTACTTTACGGATATATACACGGAGAGAAAAGATTAATAAAATTTCCTGACATTCTTAGTAAATTGGTTATATATTGGCAAAACTTTAAAAATTACTATCTTAAGTTAGCAAAACGTATCAATTTGTTGAAAATGATTCTTAGAAAACTGACACTTTTTACTAACTTGAGATAGTAATTTTTCAGTTCCTGAAAGTATATGACCAGCTTACCAACAATGTCAGTAATTTTTATTAATCTTTTCTCTCTGTGTATATATATATATATAAATATAAATATTTCGTTTGATTGTAGTACATGAATACATTGTTTATAGAATATAAAATATGATTTAGAGCTAAGATTTTTTTTCTCTTATTTTTATATATAATAAACAAATTCAATAAATGTATTAATTTAATTTAATACAAATTAATAATATGCATTGATTAAGTAAGTAATTTAAGTAAGTCTCCGGTGACTGAAATTATGCTTTAACGTATTGATAGTTGAACGAAATGTAGAAGCAAAATTACGATAGCAAATGACACTTTTTTTTTTGTCCAGTGATCTTGACATACGAGTCGTCTTGAGTAAGCGCGTCTAGCTGAACTCATTGAATATCATAATCTTAGTATCCTCGATCCGTTTAGTCAATCGCTTCTTTGCATACGTCACATGACGAATTGCCCCCTACGCGTACATTGACAGACTAGTCGCATTGTCTCGAACAATGCAAAAACGTTCCGCGGAGTTGCACCTATGACTCAATCTTTGCGCGTTTTTCATCGTCTCAGTCCAAATAACGCGCGCGTTCCATTGTGAATCAGCTTTTTGGAACCCTTAAACAACAGATGATTTATCGCGACAAACGCGATTCGTCGTTGGCAGCTATATACTACCAGTAAAAGATTTCTGCGTTGTGCAAAATCAGCTCTGTTAAAAAGAGCGAATTCCATTTACACGTATAAAGAAAAACTATGTTCACATTGATCGAGCGATTTTCAGCTTAAGCATCTCTGACTTTTCAATGCAATCCAATTATCCAAGGGACAATTTTTGGAAGATTGATAGAAGAGAATGCTAATTATTAGTAAAAAGTTTACTGATTTTGTACCATACACTTGCAAAAGTGAAAACTTGTTTAAGATTTCAATAAAGGTTGTACTCACATTCTTTAATATGCTGATCATTAAAAATTGCAACATTTTAAAATTTATTGGGATATAATATTTCGTTTGAAACGAAATTTTAACAATTGCAAAAGTAATTCGTTTAATTAGAAAGTTTCTAGATAAGTCAATATTTTAATTAATCGCTTTATAACTATTATTATTGGGTATAGGTAATTTAATTTATTTAATGTGAATTCTAGTTTCACTGAAAAATAGTTATAATAAAAATTACTATACTTTCTGACATTGAAGGGATATATTCTATGATGTTTATACACTGAGAAAAATAATATAGTAATCCTGGATTCTATGTGTTCCTGTATAAAATAATGCTCGACAATGTGACAAGAGGTACCACAGTTCTGATAATTGATACTTGAAAAAGTGACACCATTTACCAGACTGTCTGGCAAAATTCTTAACATTGGAGCATAGAGTCTCAGAATGCCAGAAAGAATAGTAACTCTTATTATTTTATTTTTCTCAGTGTACAATTACTATACCAACACAATAAACTGCATATAAAATTTTACCTTATCGTACATAAATTTTACTACAATGGTATGGTAAAACAGTAGATACTGTAGACAAATATCACTCCAACGCCAGAAGGTATGGCAATTTTAAGTACAACTCTTCTCTCAGTGTTTAATATTTAGTAAATTTAAAAGAAGCATGAATAATTCGACCTCGAAAAGAGATAATTATTCATGTTCAATATCACCAGTCTCGATAATCACTTTAATCTACTGAAAATAACCCACGTCAACTCCATCGTCGGTTTTGGAACAAAAATTTCAATCGAAAATTGATTTACACACCAACCCCCAGACCCTACTTATTTACACTGCATTAAGAAACTGTAATATTTTTAATTTTCAACGTTGATTACCCCAGGGTATCCCATATTATTCTAAGAACGACTGTTCTTCGATATCAGCTCATAAATATCGTTCCAACTTGCACCAAACTAGGTTGACCAATCAAAATTGTCAACCAATGCCGCTTATCTTGTACCCTCGCTAATCCGGTCAAAGCGTACTTTTATCCGTCGAAAGGATCGCGAAATTATTCATCCTTTTGCAATGCAAAAGTTGAAGGCCGCAGCGCCGAAACTAGAGCATCAAGATTCACACTAAAAAAAAAAAAAAAAATGTATCATCCTGTCGAAGAGTGGCGGGCTTCGCGCGCTAGAGAGAAACGCGTTATGTAATTGCACGGCGGCCGAGGCGTTACGCATTTGGCCCCGGTGTCGCCTGCCGCCGCTTATTCGTTATTTTCGACTTGGCGTTAAAGATTGTGAAATTGGCCGGCGCCGAATTCCGTTGCGCCGCGCGCCGGCTCGCGTTTTCTTCCGAGCGCGGGGCGCGCACCACCTTCTCGTTGGAAAACGGATTTTCCATGCAAATCGAGCGCGCCACGATCGTTAAACCCCGGGCTTGATTTTCGTTTCGTAGATTATCGCCGTTGCGCAACAGTCGAAAATAATTACAGTGAAAGTTACCGGCGCCATGGGATGTTGCTTGTATTGATTTGCAATGTGTGCCGAGAAGGAAACTCATTTTGCACTTTCACGCTATGACATTTTTTTATTGTATTTTTTTTTTGGTTTTTATTTTTTTTAATCCTCGGTGAAAAGCCGAAGAAAAGGAATCGCTATAACGCCGCCGAATTTCAAGCTTTTGATCGATCAGCGTAGAAAGTTTCGATCCATTCATATTGATCGTACCGAAATGATTGCAATCTTAAAATTCCGCCAGTTGCTCGTCAATAAAGCGAATAACAAAAACTCTACGTTTAAGAGGAGGAGGAAGGGAGGAAAAAAAAAACTTTCCACTTTGTTTAGATTGATTTGTTTGAGCCGTGGCTCGATTTTTGTTTGGACAGTTGATGCAAGACGCCCGATTTGTACAGGCCGTATATGTAACTGGGCTTTTACATAAGTCCGTGTAAGATGCGTGGATTATTTTTATTTAAATCATTTATGCCTCCCGAGGCGTTTCTCAGCCGACTTTTGAAACGCATTGACGGAAGAGTTCCATGCAAATGGACCCATTCAAGAGTTTACACTTTTGTTTTTGTTATTTTTTAATTGTAAAGACACGCGTTTCGCGATTGTTCATTAACTAAGAATGATTAGGTCGCGCTCATTATTCCGAAGGTTGCCATTTCAAACGGATCGCGCCGTTGCACAACTCCGCGTCTATCCCAAAACGTGTCATAATTTCGCCACTTTCAAACGATCGACCGGGTTACATAAAAAAAAAAAGAAAGAAAGAAAATACTGCTCATTGTATTTGATCGGTGGGATCGCGCGCTGCCACGTACTCGCGCACGATTAAAGGATTAATAATAAAGTGCCTTTTAATGCTGATGTGAAAATAAAATCATTCGAGTAGAAAGTGAAATTCGTCCCTGTTTTTATTACGATTCGTTATAAATATGATGGGCAGACATTGCGCGCGTCGTTACAATATGTACGGCGGGTAGGAAGTTGGCGAGCCTTTGACCTCGAGAATAGAGAGTCGTGCATTAGATCGCGTATCTTCGATGGGCTCTGCTGGAGGAGCGATCCCCAACGAAAACTGGTACATCGACGGATGTGACCGTGCCTTTCCGCAAGGTCAATTAGACGGTCAATCTGCCGTCATTTTTGTAACACTTTTTCAAGCACCCTCGCATTGCGAATGACAAAAAGAGATCGTTGGTTGAAAATAAGAAAAGAAAAAAGCGAAAAAAGCTTCACGATTCCGCGGTTTACGTAACCGATTCTCAGTTTATTTAAAAGAATTACCGCAAGAAGATGCCCGGGTCGTTTTCGTTTCGTAACTTTTGCCGTTTATTTTCTTTTATTTCCTTTTTTTTTTTCTTTTTTTTTCGGCGCGGCAATTGCTTTAAGTAGAGAACGCAAACAACCCCACGGGCTGGTTCTTTTCGTATTTAATTGCAAGCGCCCGGGAATAATGATTAAATCTAAAATCAATAAGTGCGCTTTAAAATGTTCACTCTTCGTGTATATTTAATTCCCGCGCAAAACTGACACGTTAATTATACGTCGGTTGTTTATTGAAACGAAACGAGCCGTTGGCTCCCGTTTTTCGGCCCAAATGTGTGATTACGTGCCGAGGCGAATTTTGCGGCGACTCCGTAATGAGCCGAGTTAATTTGATTCCTCTGTTCTCGGCTCTGTTCTCGACCCGGTCGCTTTCGGTGCCCCTTAATCTCGCAACCCGTGACGTGACGCGCCCTTGTGCATTGAGAGGAAACATTAGTAAACGCGACCGTGTCTTTGTGGTTAATTATCGTGGCAATCGTAAGATTATCAGTTAAACTTTACCAAGATCGATATGGTTAATTTAACTGAGATGTTATTTTAGTTAAATAAGGTATATAGTTAGTTCTAATATATTAGATCAGTGTGTATCTATGGTATCCTACAGGGATCTGGATCCTACAGGGATATTTAAAAATCCTAATGATCTCGTAAAATTTACTGGATATTCGTAACCTTGAAATTTAATTATGCCCAGAGATTAAGTATACTAGGAAGCAAGATAGGATTCTTTAACGAAGTTAGGAAACGAGGTGGAATCTTGTCCTGTTTCCTGAATAAAATTCCCATGTATATAGGATCTCTTCTATATAGGATCATTTTTCTATTGAGATGTTTTAACCATAAAATATAGTTACTACTACACACAGAGTTACTGTAACTCAAATTAATTTAAGCATTAGTTATTTCAATCTTGATATATTATTTGAAAATAATTTCAATTGTTTTATCGTTGAGATTAAATAATTATATTAATTAATAATACAAAATAAAAGAACATTAAAAGGTTTTAAAAGGACATTGTCGCGACATTTTTAAAATGTTCGACCAATTGGCATCCTTACACAAAACCAGTACTCTACCAGAATCGAGCCAGTAGATCCACTAAACTAATTTCCTATAAGGAATGAGTACTATATAAGCTGAGGAAAGATATAACAAAATTTATTAACATGGATGACTTATAAATGACTGGTTAAATTACCTCTGGAAATCCTGACAATGCAACCAAAAATATTTAATCACTAAATTTATCTATATAAAAATTTTTTTTTTATTTTAATTATACGATTATATTGCTTATAACATTGATTATTTTAACTTCGATCTTGATTATTGGTATGTGAAAAGTTTAGTTAAATCTGGATTGGTTGCTTTAACTGACGCATATTTCTCTCGGTGCGACATTTAGACCCAGCGTTGTAACGTCGAGGAATGTCGCGTTGTTCAATGAAATTCCCAGTTGGTTTTTATTTCTCCTTCTTCTGCCGTTCATTCTTTCTTGTTCTGCTGTTTTTATGCCTTCGCCTTTTTTGCCGTTTTCGAACGCAAGAATTCAATTTGAATGGGCGCATCGCGCGACGATTTTAGGATTCGCGCGCATAATCAGCGGCGAGCGGTGCGCTCACCTTGATGCATCAGCCTTCGTCGGGCGACGCTCATTGTGGGTTTATTCCTTTGCCGGCGTTATGTAATCGCGCGGTGTATTTGGACGATAGGCCTGAAAAGTGGCCGCGTCCTCGAAAGCCGAATGTCTCTCTTATCTTTCTTATTTAAATTATAACGCCACTTTAATTGAACGCATTGTTTCGATTCATTCAGAACGGGAGCCATTATTGTGGCCGCGGCAATTGAGTAACTCATATTGTTTAGCCCGGTGGATTTTTATAAAAGCCTACAAGATCCGCTGATTTACTTTCTGTGTTAATCCCCAACCCGTTCCATCGGCGAAGGAGAATACATTATAATCATTGCAATTTCACGGGCCGTAAATATCACGGTTAAGAAATTTGGACATTTTCGTATTGAAGAAAATAGTTTCATTGTTCGGATTCGTTTTATCCTTCGGATTATTTTCGTTCTCGTGATTATTCCGTTGAGTGAATTTTCGCGCAGTTTGTAATTAGAATTTAATTGTTTGGCGAAGTAAGTCAACACAATTTCGAACAATCGCCTCGAATGAAAGTGGAACGAATTTACTAATATTCTTTATCGATTGATTAGTCGTGAACTTGTGAACAACTTTTGCGTTATTCAAAACCGTACTTTAATTCGGAAGAGAACTTTTCACTGGGTGATTGTGGAAATATTTTGAGTTCAATCAAACTTTATGTATTCGCAAGTCATTTTATATAACTATGATGGAAGTATGATTAATAAATATAATCAAATGCATTCTGCATTACTTCCTATTAATCAGTTATCCAATTCATTAAGTCGATATCGTTGGACGATATTAGAAATGGTTCTCGCGAATGATTTATCGCGTACCTATTATTATATAAAATCTAACTAGATTTTATTTGAATAATTATTTTTATTTATCTTTGAGATAAATCTCTTAATAATCATAATTATATGTATCCTCGTAACACTTACGCTAAATACACAATGCTCACGATCGTAGTCACTCATTCTTCCGAAACTTTCGTAACTAAGCTTAATCGACGAGTACGATGATTCAGGAATGCTTTCAGGTTTGTTTCATGCTAATGTACATTCGTTTGAGTAATTCAATGGTAAATTCCGTAAGAGAAGGAAAAAAAAAAAATAAACAAATAATATAATTGGGTCTTGCATTATAACAGTTGGCTATCGAACTTCCCGAGGTCGCTGGAAGCAGGTTCGATTTTAGAAGGACGAAAACGGTTTAGTTCTGTTGTATTGCTTTATTAAAAAAAGTGTTGTCTTCATTACTCATGTTTGAGTGAATCTGTCACGACATTAATGATGACATTAATGATGATAATGAAAATAATAGGCACCAATGCCAAAGCCAAGGCTGAGGGACCAAAGTTAAATTATAATTTCATAGTAAAGCAACATTCCTTCCGTTCGTGACTCTGTGCTGAGTTTCAGAATTCGCGATAATTATTTTTCGATGGTAAATGAGTCGATTTGTTGAAATTAAATTTAACGGAATAATTTTTGTTTGCAAATCTTTAAATGTACGGTAAAAAAAATAATGTAAAAATATTTCTTAAGAAATTTTATTTTCGTGTGCTTGGATTAGAAACAATCCGAGTGGAAAATGTCAGTTCACATGGTGAAGAGTTGTTTATAATTTTAGATATTGTTTTAAACAAAATTAATTTGCTAAAAGAGCATCTTTTCTGCGAGGGAAGCATTTCTGAACTTGGTACATTTTATTACAGAATATTCTTTCAAAGCAAAAGAATTGTAATATTTATTTTGTAATATTAATTTAAGTAATTTATTTTTGAGATAACAGAAAAGTAAGTTTTATAAAACAATACCATTCAAAATAATTAAAGATCGATCTCGTGTATCAACTTAGTTAATAAATATTTATTAATCGTTCATCATTGGAAAATCAAATTATTTAAATCCGCGTACATACGTGCCATAAATTTTTGCTCGAAGAAAAATTATTGTCAGATCATACGAGAAAAATGTCCTTTCATACCCGCTCAATAAAATATTTTTACACAAATGACAAATTGAAATACTACAAAATAGTTTCATTGCATAAGAGTTGCACAAACAAGGCGGGTCGTTACGATGGAAAACTGTCTTGGAACAGAAAAATCACCAAAGCTTCGACGGTTCGAACGCCGCGCGCCGTAAACATACGAATAATTTATGGGGATATTTTAATTGCAAGAACACTGTTACGTGTCATAAAGTCTGGGACTCGCAAAATGCCAATTCCTCGTTCCGGAAGAAAAACACACTCGAGGAAGATGGCTCGCGTAAAAGTCTTCCTACGTGGCTTGACATCCTCGCGGAATTCTCTCGGCGCACACCGCTGTCCCGGGAAATTAATCTCCCGTCTATTTATGACCGGGCACACGCGTCCAGCCGATCGGAGAAAACTTTCTTCGCCAACGACGAAGCCGTCGTTAAAGCATTTGCATACGTCTGGTACAAGTTCGAGCACGTTTAACGACTAATATACGTCGGCGTGGTTTGTTTTATTAGATTAAAGCTATGCAACGGAAGCTGGCACCGTAATCTGTCGTAATGGTCATAAAATTCTAACAACATTACGTGCATTTTATAACGATGTCGTACATTTCGTTCGGTACTGTTAAATGTTGGACGATAAGTCAGAACAAAGGTTGAGTAACAATTGGCGTTTAATTCTTTTTCGATCGAATCAAAAATAGGCTGCTCGCTTTTCCCGTTCGATTATTAACCAATCTTCGACTGCATTCTTCAAGTTTACTTTTCTGGTACAACTCAAATTCTTCGCAGTGTATTTCTTTTCCCCTTCCCGACTCCGAGCGAATATCCTTGCGCTCTTACTTTTTCCACTGTCTCGACGGAATTAACGATTTTCATTTCAAGATTAATGTTTTTACTCATTTTTCCGATACACGGAGTGGAAAGATTAATCAAAATTACTGGCACTGTTAGTGAACTGGTTATATACTTACAACTATTGAAAAATTACTAGTTCGAGTTAGTAAAAGGTTCATCAATTTATCAAAGAATTATTGTTTGAAAACTGACAGTACTTGTCAGCATGCTGATACTTTTTATTAACTTAACTAATTTTTCAATCTTTGCAAGTATATGACCAGTTTACCAACAATGTCAGTAATTTTTATTAATCTTCCTTCTGCGTATAAAAAGGAAGGGAAAAAACTTTTGGTTCATTACAATATATTTATATTTTATTTGCGAATCGCAGCCTCACTGTGACACGGGTAGAAGAAAGAAATGAAAGAAAAAAGGATGGCATCGAAACGAAAGTCACGTTTCGAAGATACACGATAGTTCAATCGATTGATAAAATTCAGCCGCGAGCAATATTAAATTGTGGACGGCCACGACGCGAGGAAGGCTTTGCGAGTTTCGTGACGGCATGCCTCTTATTACGTGCAACAACTTGAATATGTGAATAAAACGCGTGAGTTTCATTGTGCATTACAAGCGCCCGCTTTCCTCGCGTACGCTGCGCCCGGACTTTCGGCCACTTTTCTCCACTAGTGCGCAAAACGCTTTTTCTACAATTATGGCCGATGAATGAAAGAAATTTGAGTGCTTCCAAGTCGATGGTACAGTTGATGAAGGCACACTTAAAACAACTAAATTCGATTTAAATTATATATACATACTTCAATCAATGAAGTGGTTCAAGTTTTAAGTTAATTGTGTTACACTGAGAAAAATATGACAGAAAAAGTTATTGTTTCTAACTATGTTTCAGATGTATAAATTATAATATCTATTAGTAATAATTACTGTATTTTTAAAAGCAAAGACTCTAATTTTAAATGTAATGTTTATAGATAAAACAGATTTTTCCTTTTGAAAAACTGTAATTTTTATTTAAAGACGGAATACATCTCAGATATACATCACACGGGAAAAAATCGGCGTGCCAAACTTACTGATTTTTATATGTCAACTAATATATATTAATTTTACATTGAATATCTGTTAACTGAATTTTCGTTATTGAATCCAATGTTGGCTGAACATGTAACGAAAATTCAGAAAACAGTCAAGTCACGTATCACTATTAATGTGATTGGTATAAAGATACAGATGTTTTCAACTAATCAATTTAATAAAGTTTATTTCTTTATTGTTTTCAATGAAAGACAGCATTTTTTCTGAACAAGTTTATTTAATGTGTTCAAAATAAGAAGCAAGCAGTTTATAACCTACAAATCGTCAAATTTGGCACTTCACTAGATAAAAGTATTTTCAAAACTAACTATATGTTGAATTAACATCAAGGTGTATTTCATTTAGCAGATGAATGTTAACAGCGATTATATGTCAATTTGACACAGAAATGTGTAACTTTGGCACGCATATTTTTTCCCGTGCAGAAGCACAGTTAAAACAGCACTTTTTTGTTATTTTTTTTCAGTTTAAAATATATACCTACGTAGTTCAAACCCTAGCGAGAGCGAGTTTCTGAAAAAAATGTTTTTTTCTATATTATTAAATAAAATATTCTTTCCTACCAAGTATACATAGAGTTAGTCTAACTCGTAAGATATTTTATTTGTATGGATAAAATGAGTCGCGTTAAGTTATAAATAAGGTTGGACGCATTTAACTCGGGGAAAACAAGTTGATTCGACTCGATTTCACTCGATTCAGCTTGGTACTTTTGACGGCGCGGGCTGTCCGGCGTGCGCCGGCGCAATCCAATTTATACCCCGCGCGCTTTTGAAATAAACGCACGAAAGCTTAATCGCGACGCGTCATCGGGACCTTTGCAGCGTGGATTTCGAGCCCCGTGATCGAAACCTTCCGGGATGCCTTTGGCGCGTCGACTCAGCGCCATTGTTGCGCCGCATTAATATATAATTCAGCCAGCGAGGTTCCGCTCCTATTGTTGATTAATGAATGGCTCGCGGTGCATTCAACCTGATCGCATATTCATGAACGGATCGACCGCAAAGCTCTTCTTACACCGTGTTCTTGCGATGAAAACATCCCTTGTTACCGTTGTTCCGTCGATCCAACCGATTATCGCTCGGATTACACAAGCCGGGGTCCCCACATTATCATGCCGCCGTCCGTGAAACTGACGGCGGGATTCCTCTTTATCGCAACGCGTCGGTATTATGTCCGACCGCGCAAGATACGTATCGCCCTGTCACGTTTATTCCGATACCTTTTAATATCTTGTTAACAATTTTTATTGCAACGGATTACATGGCATTTCTTTCTCCTTGCCGTGCTTTATGTATCGCTTGTGTATCGTTAAGTATTAATAAAATAATTGCCCGCGTGGATGAGACTTCAATGCCGCAACGTGACCACGTACGTGGCGCAATAGTGGGATTTCGACGAAAGTTGCATTTAAATGAAAAATCGCAATGGCGCTTGGTTGAGTTATTAGTGGATTTCTTGTGAGTTTTGGGGAAATTAAATGGATCAGTCTTGTGTGAACGATGCGAAAGATCTTAAGGTTATTTTTCATTTAGGATCGTGGATTATTGAAGTTTAATTAATTATTTATTTGAGTGAGTTTCAGATTAGGGGTGTTGTTCTACTCGAAGAGTCAGATTTAGAATTTCTTTTATATATATACAGAATATATTTGTATAAATTGTTTTATAATATCTAAACAAACACTTTTACAATTGAAATGTAAATAATTTGATAGCCACAACAAAATTATTTTTAATCTTAGGAGTAGAAGACATCTAGACCTCCTAAGAGTATAGTAGTTGTACCCCTTTTTAAATAATAACCTCGGTAATAATATTGTATAATTGAATTCATTTTTGAATAGACTTGTAAAGTAATACATTCAGTAAGCCAAACATAAATTCTACTTTCTCGGTGTCTTTTTTTCAGCAACATTCTTTTTCACGGGTTAAAAAAACTTTCATTTTTAAAATCGCATTGATAGGAAAGACGTTGTTCTTTGGAACAGAAAAAACTATAAATATGCAAGAGTCATCGCGTTTACGCGCAAAGAAATGGCATCATTGTTCATGCGCGACAGCGACGAACATTATACATAAACCGCGCCACTCTGACGGCTTTTAAATATTTTGCGAATATAACGCCGATGCGATACCCGCGATTATGTTGCCCGTGGGCTTCGAGATTTATTATTCAGATAATTTTTCGTTTCATCTAATCTGCGCTCGCGTTAAACGCGACTGGAATACAAAGGGCCATTCGTGGCGTTTTCGCAAGTTTCTCGCTTGACATTATTGGTTGAACTTTAACGCTGATTTGATGTGCAAATATCATTTGACTGATCGTTAGTTTTGTCATTTCAATTCTGTTGCTTAAGATAAAGAATTGCGGTAAAAGTAGACAACCATAGAAGAAAAACATAAAAACAATGTAGACTTCGATTTATTGTCAAAGGAACGAAAAAAAAAACGTGTGCGAAATAACATTGCAATCGATCACAGACTTTTGCCGTACAATCGCGCGATAAAATAAACATCCTACGGGCTCAAATAAATATTTATTTAGATCAAACGAGACTCATTTGCATCGGAAGAATCGAGAATGAAATTTGCTCCGTTGGTGCTTGTACAGTTGCGCGTTACGGGATAAATATTTATATTCGATGCTAATGAATCTCATATTTGGGCTAAGTACGTTCTCTTTTAATCAAATAAATAATGTATTAAGTGTAAAGTTGATTATTCCTATTTTTATACGTATGGTAATTTTTGCCAACAATTATGATACTTGCACTTTACTCAATCTCATCATTTTTTCACCGACAATTGTACGATGCATTTTTTTTTGCAATCTGCCGAGTAATACTTAACCTAAATAACATTATCGATTAGTATAATTTAAATATGATTTTTCTTGACGTTCTTTATTGCATATAAAATTATCACGCATAATATTTTCATGAACTTGCATTATTAAAAAATGCTTGACTTTTAATAGTAAAAAGATTTGATGGCAAAATGAACATATCAAGTTCATATTAAAATATATTTTCAGAGTATAAATAGTATTATTCATGAAAATAAAAAAAAAGCAAATAAAAAGGAGCGTAAATTTTAGTAGATTATTGATTAAATTTTTATTTCAGTTCGTAAGAAAATATTTAAGAATGTATACTTTTATACAACTAAGCATGCAGTTCGCATGATTTGCATTTATTTAACGCCGCGTTATCAGTAAAAGTCGAGCGATACGCTTTTTAATCTACCGATTTGCAATTTTGAGTCGCGGTGAGTACTGAGCGTGTCAACGCTGATTATCCTAATGTTTACAGTGAAAGTAAGGTGCGGGACGGTGTCTCGGAGACTTATGTCTTTGAAACGACACCGTCGATTTCACGAGAAAATGAAACGTTGAAGATTTCTTTTGTAGATGCCTCGCTTCCGAGTCCCGCGTCGCCGCTGCAACGTAACAGTAGAAAATCGGAAATGCTCCATCTTGCGCACAAATCGTCACCCGCCCCCTTTCATCATCGTTACAGTAACGCTAATAATCACGTCATTTCACGTGACACAGTGTGCTAAGAGAACTTTATTTGTACTTGCTACTATATTCTATAATAACTCGGCAAAATACGTGCTTTTATAATATTCCTTTTAATATGATAAAGCATTTTATTATATTAATATAATTATATTAATATATTATCTCACAGTTACTGTTCGCATTCTTTATCACGCTATTGGCATAATGGTATTTTTTTATGTATTTAAATTTAATTATGTTATACTATTATGCACACGTGTTCCCAAATGATTATAAAATGTAGTATCAACTACTAATACACTGGAAAAAAAACCATTAAGAATTACTGTGCTGGAATCTTAAAGCGCAGCTGTTTGTGCAATGTAAGAAAAATTACCGTGTCAGCACAGTAAAAATTATGGTGAAACACACCAAAGTATTTGAAAACACAATTTTTCCAATACTGCACAAACGTCTTCGCTTTAAGCTTCCAGCACGGTAATTCTTAATGGGTTTTTTTTCTCTTGTCAGTATAAATTTCTCTCAGCGTAGCTGTTCTATCGACCTTAAACGAACGATAGTTATCTCTTACTAAGCGTTATTGCACGACGATTTGTTTATAAATATTCATCAAGATCAATACCATATTTAAATATTAATGCTTTGCAACGAAGACAATCAGTAACGCCGCGTTCATTTGGGATGGCAATTTTTCTTTGATCCCCCGGACAAGGGAGAATGGTTCCGGGACTGATTTACGAGCCGCGGCCGACGGAATTTATAAATATTTTGTATTATTATGGCGTTTACCTTAATTGCGGGGCAATGCGTAAAAATGCCCGGGTTGATTGATCGGCGCGCAATAAAAGTTGCGGCAAATACAATCGGAATTATTAATGGCTTTTTAGGCATCAGCGTGCGCAGCACAAATGTCGCGCTTCATTGTGTTCAATCGATAATGTCGGGTTTCAATCAACTGCAAAACCCGCGTGCGCATCCTCACCTTTTACGTTAATGCCCAGTTCTGCTGAAATTCACGTCCTTTTGTTGGATACTTGGAATCATTTTGATTATTATTCCAATAGCGTGGCGTCCCGTGAATCGACGATAAATGATACGCAATCAGTTATTGCACGGTTACGAGCATAATGACTGTAAGTGGCAAAAGTATATCTATGGACTTTATGCAATTATTAATGCCTCCCCGACGTGAATAATCGCCTTTTCCTTCCATCCGATTATTATCCGATTCTTCCCGATCGTTTCAATTATTTTATGGCTACTATGCGTGTACCATTTAATTGTCCGTTTTATTATCCGCGGATTAATTGTACTAACGCAATGCACAATTATAATTACATTAAGTAACCTTATTTATACGGCAAAAAACGGCGGCGCATTTCGAGTGGTAAGAAGGAATTTCTGCGATGGCTTGCAGTTTCAGTACTTTGGCAATAGTCGATGTTTGCTTGGTAGCGAATTTTTCTAGCGATTCAAGTCGCAAATCTCTTGCTTCTGCCAGAAGCGACAATTCTTCAAACGTAAACAGGGTCAATGATCAAATTGATAAAAGGTTAATATTGTTTGGGTGGGGGGGGGGGGTACTTAACGAGTCTCGTTAGGTCGACCTTTTTATCAACAAATAAGCCGACGCTTCTTTCAGCGGGTAATAAAATTTTTACTCTTCGAGTATTTTCATACTAATTATGTTTTAAAACTGTTAAATAAATTAATCACCGCTGCATTTATTATGTGACATGGCATTTAAAGTGCAATTCGTGTATCGATTGCACGGTTTGAGAATTTATGCATGGTATCTTTTATTAGTTAGATTCAAAAATCATAATTAAACGATTCGTTTGCGCGAATGGGAAAGAGAGGGTGCCATTTTATTCCCATTATCATCGACTTAAATATTTTTTCGTCGTTACACTGAGAAAAATGAAATAGTATATTTATCAATAAATTCTGGGGTATTGAACCTATATGTACTCTGTAGGTGTAACTGTAATAATTTATGGAAAAACTCAGTATATGTAATGCATACAGTTCTATAAACATAGAATACTATACAATGTGTATAGAAAACATTCCCAAAAATTATAAGTGATACACATACAAAGAACGTATAGGTTCAGTATTCCAGGATTTATTGCTAAATATGCTATTTATTTTTCTCGGTGTACAAAAGGATAACGGCCAGGTGAGAAAGAGAAAGAAACAGCGAGCCAGCCGGTTGATCTATCCGAAACGACCTTGAGTCGACTCCGAGGCATGGCTAATGAAGTCGCGGATGATCTAATTTACTTCCAAACGGTTCTACCGTCGAAGCGGTCCGAATTGCCGGGTTACGTCAGCGCGCAAAAGCTGGTGGGCGAGCGATGCGAAACCATTATCCGGGACAAAATAAATTCGGTCATTTGTGTAACGATAATCGCCGAGTGTTTAACCGTAATTTGCGCGAGTTATGCCACCGCAATAACGCGCGATAATTCAACGCCACTCGGGAGGAATAATTTCTCCGCGCGAGAATGTGTACATGGGGAGAAATTTCCATGCTAAAACAAAATGTTCAGTTGTTAAAATAGCATGGATCCAATGCTATGTTTCATATGCTAGCCTCCAAATGTCAAATTTACTTTTCATTAGATGCTACGAGTTGAAGTTTGTATTTAATACAGCTCGATGCTAAATCAGCATGGGATCTACGCTAGAATAATCAATGCAGATATTTATGACGTGCAACTGAAAAAAAGGTTATAATTGCGTGTTTAAATAA
This sequence comes from Leptoteleia sp. ZL-2020, assembly GCA_022817305.1. NCBI lineage: Eukaryota > Metazoa > Arthropoda > Insecta > Hymenoptera > Scelionidae > Leptoteleia > Leptoteleia sp. ZL-2020. Next base: position 23,209 of record JABFPN010002250.1, read on the forward strand.
AATGTTACAGAAAAACATAAAGAAATAATATTAATTTAAACATAAAGAAATATTATTAATTTAAATTGCACGGAAACTTTTGTTACACGATAGTGTTT
>JABFPN010002251.1:0-23304 GCA_022817305.1 Leptoteleia sp. ZL-2020
ACGGCCCGATGGATAGCCGATGACGGCCCATGCTCATTTGGTGTTTCATGCCGATCGATAGCCGATCGACGGCAAACGACATCTTTTTCTACATGGGTATGGCAATATTAATTATTTTTAATTATTTTAATCCTCTCTTACAACGCAATATCTACAATTACTTATTAAGTAATATTTCAGTAATTATTTATCCATCATTGAATTTGCAAGTTTAGATTATTTTTTTAAACTTTTAAAATAATAACGAAGAAGAAAAAGGCTTCTTCAGTGACAATTTATCATAACATTTATCAATGAAATTCGATTTTTCCAATAACAGTGCCATTCCGAATGTTAAGAAATTCATCGCTAATTGATACATACATTTTCCAACACTCATTTCAGACATTTTCGCATAAAGGTTTTCAGGATGATTTCAATTCAATTTCAAATCACGTCAATAGATTCTTTATTTTTAAATTACACCTTTCGCAACTTCGAAGCAAATCGAAAACGCATTAAAATCTGAATCAGAACTAGACCCGTGAAAGAGGTCTCTGGTTTCGCAACTATAATGATTTCGTCTTCCACGAAAGTCTGCAAAAATACTTCTACGTAAATGACAGTGTTAATAGGATCAAGATCTCGGTTCAATGGAAAGGCACGACAGGTGACACAATTTTTGAAAAATGACATCTACATCGAATAGTGAACAAATCAACATCGAGCGATCGCTTGCTCACTATTTGCTTGCATAAAGCGACAAATTACGCAATGACCGTTTAAAGAGAAAAAAATCATCTACTTGCTTTAACCATACAACATAGTTACTTCCACCATACCTATTACAGTTACTGTACCTCAAATCCATAGTTTTCATACCTATATTACAACAGTTGTTTGAACCATGATATATAATTTATTTTACTATAATTAAATAGTTACTGTAACTAATATTGTTATCTATCCTCAACAACGTTTAATACGTAAGATAATCAAAAATTATTTTCGCTATTTTATCGTTAAAATTGTCTGAACAAATGACATTCAGAATTTTTTTTAATTTCATGGAAAACCTAATAATAAGTTACCGTCTACCCAAATAAATTTACACACACACAAAAATGGATGAGTTAATTTTCCTTTTCATTTTTTTGCATAATCGTCAATTCTATAAGTATATTGTTACGTCGTTATGGGGAATAAATGAATACTGTAGAAAACAAAATAATCGACGCTTAAGTAATTGCGCACTGGTTAAATTAACTTAGAGAATTCTATTGATGAAATCAAAAATATATAGTAATTGAAAAAGACAGTTATGATTGATTATTTTGACCTCAAAGTCGATTATTATTACTAAATAAAGATAGTTTAATTCGGATTAGTTGTTTTAACTGAAGTATATTTCAAGTGGCCAAAAGAATTGATCCAGATAATAAATGAAAATTGTATCAGACTAGTCCAAAAGGATTGAATAAAAATGAAAGGATTGTCCCTGCCCGTGGAGTGCATTCGCGTCAGTACACATGTTTCCCGGAGGGTGGGAGGTGTGGTGAACCATCACCAACCATCGTAAACCATCACGAGCATATTACCCACATTTACATGCCGCGTCTTTCAGAAATGGAAGGGAACGATCTGACTCTTTGGAGATATAAATGTCGGACTTCACATCTTTGGGATGCAGATCCAATCTGATTCAAATCATCTCCGAGATACTTGTGATTCTTCAGCATGCGTTGCATAGTGAGTGTTCGCGCCACGTACCACCCACGCTGATTTTCATTTTTTTTATTTCTTTACCATATTTTTCTCGTTTTTATTTTTCGTTTAATTTTTCCTTTTTCGCTTCTTTTTGCTTTTATTTAATCGCGAAATTCGACAAGATTTTCCAGGACAAATGTCTTGTTCGTCTTTGTTTTATTAATTTGTTTCTGAGGACCTTTTCAATTTCTAATAATTGATTTTTGAATCGACGTTGAGGTGAACAAATATACCAAGGTGCAAATTTGGTGCACGTGTGTTTGCAGATCGTGATACTAGCCGTGATTGGCTGTGCTCTTGGGCAGCAGTATGGCCAATTTCGCGGAGGATACCAGAACCAAAATCAGTATCAGACACCTAGACCTCAATATCAGGAACAGCCATACCAATCGGGACAATATAACCAGCAGTACAGGTATGCAGTTATTTTATTTATATTATTAATTTTGTTTCTGATTTTTTTCTTTATATTCCTTCATTTTTTAGTACTAATTATTTTCAATTTAAATTAAAAAAATGATAAATAATTGAATAAAATAAAAACAATTATATGGTTAGCTTTGGTCCCAAACACACTTTTTGGATCTCTAAGTAAAAATTATTTTATTAATAATTAATATATGTTTCAGTATGTATTTAACTATTTCTTATGCTTATATTAAACATTCTTTTAATTTATTTAATGTTTAATTTTGTATAAACCAAATTTATCATGATCTTTCTTAAATAATTTTTATCCATTTATGCCTTTATCTTATATGTCAATATAAGGAATTAAATATTTATCTCAAAGTAACAATGTTTTTCTCGAAACATATTAATGAATTTCCATATTTCAAAACAAACTTTCTTTTTTTTTATTTAATAACTAAAAGATTAGTTTCAAACTTTTACCGATACAACCTTAATTTATTATAAAAACAAACAAGTTATGTAAAATATATTATTAAATAGTAAATTATGTAATCAATAATAAAGAATCTTGATATTACTTATAGTCAATAAAAATAAAATCTTCGTCTATTTATGAGAAAATAAATATCTTTCAAATGTTAATGGATTTGGTAAATTAACTGGATTTAAGTTGACTTAGAAGTAGTTACATTAGATTGGAGGAAAGTTATACGTTGAAGTATATTATTATGCATCTCTTCATATTTCCTGGGTTTCAAATTACAAGAGTTGATATAACAATTTTATACTAATTTTCTAGTTCAAGGTAGAGGTAATGTTTACTTAATGGGATAATTTCTTTTTAGTATTTTATTGTAATAAAGACATTTGTATGAATTTTATTTAATTAGTAAATAGGAAAGAAATTATTACTAATAAATCATCAGCAATTTTTTACATAATAGGATAAAAAACAAGGATAAATGATATACGTCATAAATATTGTTAGATTATTAAATAAATTTCTACTATACTTGTACAAACTTTTTATTAACAGTTAACCATAAGTTTTATTGCCCTGCAAATTTATAAGTGCTTAATATTTTTAATTTTTTTAATGTATGCGTTTTGAATAGTACATATTTGACGTCATGAATATTTTAATAATTATGAATAATATTTAAAAAAAAATCTATGAAAATTATTTTTAGTTTTCCTTATGCAAATACTAATACGAACATAATTTTATTGAAAATAACCATCAAATTGTGTATACACGAAGCAAAACTATTAATTCAAAATGAAGAGAATATATTAAACGAGATAAATTGGTTAATTAAACTTCAATTGTTCAGTAATCACTTACAATCAATTATGTTTAATGAAGTTTTGTTGGTATTATATAAAAGTTTCAAACATATTTCATCATTCATTCATACATAAACTATTTCAATTCAGAACGTATATTCTGAAAATTTTATGTTTAAAAACAATTAATATTTATAAAATACGAAGTCGGCGACAGTATAATTTAATTTACGATATAATAAACTCATTTAATCGACACTTTCTTCTATTATTTAAAAATATGTATTTATATTTATATTATAGTTTAATTTCTAATTACATAAAAAAGTTAAGTAATATATTGTGTTAATTACAATTATCATTATGTAGTATGAAAAAGGAATTAAATAAAAGCCTATAAAGAAATGTCATGGATCGATAAATTATGAAGTGAACGTATTACTTGCCTTTTAGCATGTAATAAAATTAAGTTCAAGATGCAAGACACGTCTAAAGTTCAGGTGTTGAAAAAAATAATGCTCTTCTATTGTTACAGTAAAATTTTTACTTCTAATGTAATATCTATTTCATTTCATCGAAATAATAGAAATATTAATTTAAATTATATATTTGCAAAAAAGCTTAAAATTTATTGAGTCAGTTAAAAGTTAATAATTTACATGTGTCTTAATTATTTGACAGTGACATATGAAATACCTCAAATTATAATCATTAGTTGTCGAAAATAAATGAGTTTTTTATACGCTTGGATAATAAAATGTTTTTATCATGCAAAGCCTTTTTGCAAAACAAAATTAACAACCGGTTTTTAATTTTGTATTCAGTCAGGGTAGACAAATAGGAATTCGTAGTCAAACCTCAGATATCTCTCCGGATGGTTCCTACAACTGGAGCTATGAAACTGAAAATGGCATTTCAGCTTCCGAAAGTGGTTATCCCAAGCCAGGTGGTCCAGAGGGTCCAATTGAAGTAAGCCTATAATCAAAATGAGTAACAAGTCGATTAATTTTTAAACTTATAACACTTTGTAATTTTTTTAATTAAAACATTTGAATTATCTTAATGCAATTTAAAATTTTGTATTATTTACATAATGTTAAAATAATTAAACATAATATTATTACAAATAGCGCTGTTATAATTTACATTATAACAATTCAAAGTACTATTAATCATAATTTAATTTAATATAAAATTATAAAGACATAGATGTGATATTTCAATAATAGAAAAAGACTATAAAAAAATTAAATCATAAATTTTGCCTTATTTAAGGTGGTACAGGGGAAGTATTCCTACACTGCGCCTGATGGTACCCCGATAACTTTGGAATACTTTGTCGATGAAAATGGTTTCCAAGCTCGTGGAGCTCACTTACCCACTCCACCCCCAATTCCAGAGGCGATTCAACGTGCCTTAGCCGTGCTCCCGCAAACCAATGAAGGAGCTTACAATGAACAAGAGTACAACCGACCAACTTCTACACAACAATACAACCGACCAGCCTTGCAACAACCTTATTATAAGCCAAACTATAACAGTGGCAACTATAATCGTCGATTCAAATAAAAGTCGAAATTTTATTACCTAAATGTTATTTGTTTGTGATGAAAGTTTGTTGTGTTTCGACGTTTTTTTTTTCTTGTATAAAATTAAGAACATTTAATCTGAATTTTTGAAAAATTATAAATTTATTTTATTTTTTTTATTATTATTTCATTTCTTTTTTGCATAAAAAGTTGAAGGTTTTTGAAATTGAAAATATGTCGAATCAAATGGAAATCTTAGTGCGAGATGATTTTAGTAATTTTGTTACTATATTACTAAGATATTTTAGTAATATTTAGTAACAATGTAAGGTTTTTTATGATTTTTAGTTCAAAAACCTAGAACTTATACAGCATGAAGAATAATTTAAGTTCTTTAGTATTATGTAATATTAGGCCCGATTAAAGTCAGTCTATAGGATAAATAATTCACATCTACCTGTGAATGTGATTATAGGTATTCGTTACGGTCAAGTATTATGTTGTGTACGAAAGACTGTAATGCGACGAGAACCAGGAAATTATGATAATACATCTTTTAATCTAATAAATGAATTTTATTCACAGAAAATTATACTTCTTTTTATTTATATTTCCCCGTTATTTTTTTATTTCTTTTTTTTACAGAAAAGCACTTAAATGAAGAATAACATAAATGTGCACAGGTGATTTACGTTTACAACATTTTAACTCCTTTTGTCCACTTTATTTCCTATGCAAATGCAGTCATCGTAACGCATCGGTAATAAATGTATTAAAATTTAATGATGTGGCAATTAAAGATTGCTTTTATATAATAATTTTGAGAGCACATTGTTGCAACAGTTTTCTGGATAATATTTATGTAAGGTTGAAATTGACATTTTCAACATTTTATTTAATGCTTCATGGTAATAAAGCTTAGTAACACGATAAAAATGAAATTTATTTTTACATGATTAATCGTACCTTTCCCACTTACACGTAAATAGATGTCAACATTGTGCACCGTACGCCAACATCGCAAACGGACTTCATAAATCGTATGATGATTTAATGATTTTTAATTTTTTTGTAAACATGTGTTCATATAATCGCTTTTCCCTTACTTTGAACGTTCGTTAGTTATTTATGGTAAACCTGAAAATCATTTGGAAAGACGATTGGAAAATTTTACCAACCACTGCTACTTACTTACGCCTCATGTAATCATAATATTTGAAAGATGAAGTTTCTATCTGAAGAAATGCAGTAGACCTTTACGTCATACACAAGACCATCATTCGTATGAAATATGCAGTGTAATTTGTCATGTTATTAATGCGAACAATTTTTCTTTGGATTGTGCTTTCAGAAAAATGAGTGTATCATGTAAGTTGTCAACAGGTTATTCATTTATTAATTCAATTTTAATAGTTCCTTTCATACCTTGAGTAATAAATAAACGTATTTGCTTTATAGTATGTACCTGCGTTATATTATCAATAAAAAGATTTAATTAAATAAAGGCGTTGAATATTAATTGAAAGTGTTCGAAAAATACACTAACAGAAATTTATTGGTAGTTTTTACTGCTTTATAATAAATCGAGGATATGTCAACGTTTATAATATTCCTATAATATGATATAATATTATAAAAACTATTAGCAAAAATGTTCCATAATCAAGGAATTGAACCCGCTACCTCATGATAAACAGTCACGTATTTTACTACCACTCTAAATCGCTGAGAAAAAAGTATTGATCTCCGTCGAACTCTAATGTGAATGTGAGAGGGGCGTAGCCTAAATCTTTCCATTCATGAATATTAGTAAAGTAAGACCTATATTTCTAAGTAACGGCATATAGTGATGGTAAAGGGCGCGAATATTGATTGTGAGGTAACTAGTTTTATTCCCTCCTTACGACTTTTTCTCCTAATATTTATTTAAAATACATCATATTATAAGGAATACTATAAATGCACACACATCGCCGAGTTTTTGTGAAGTATAGTAGAAACTGCTAATAAATTACTGTAAGTGTAAAATTTTAACCTTTTTATTGTAATGTTTCTTTGTTATAAATAGTTCTTGCAACATATTTCTTTATAAAGATCTTGTCATAATATGGTATTCTTTTTTTTTTTTTTTGAATTGCACATGAGTCGTGATATTATGTAAAATTTACTTAATTTTATGCAATGTTAGTAATATTATTTTACTAAATTTAATATCTAATGGTTTTATTTACTACTCTATTACGTCAAATTAAACTGTCCATAAACATGAATCCAAAGAAATGTAATTTGAAAGTGAAAATATTAAATATGGTTAGTTGTAAATATCTGAAAAGAGTACATGTTAGAAATATTCTGCTAATATATGTAATTGAACGTAATTAACATTAAATGGGACATTAATTTAACGAATTATAACTGAGCAAAAATTAAAAACAAATTCTTTGATAAAATCCATTATCTGTTAATGCTATCGAAACAAAAACATCTGTAAAAAATATACAAATCTGCTCATACTAACAATATCAGTTTTATTATTTCCAGTTTACTAAATAAAAGAATAAGCGTTTTAGTTACAATTTTATGCATTTTTATGAATTTTTTATTTTTCTAAAATGATCCAACTGGCTAAATAGGTCGGTATATTTATATGACATATGGAAATTTTTTAAACATTTCATTTACATCTTAAAAACCTTACATTAATCTATTATAAACCCGTTTCTTTAATTAAACGTTTTTAAAATGTTTTTGTTCTATTGGTGCAATAACTTTTCTTTAATTTATTAATCTATTTTCATGACAAAAAAACAGTTAAAGAATCCATCTAGTCACTTGTTAGAGCTCTGCTTCCCAGGACAAGGTTAATTACTCCGGAAGGTCGATGCGTATTCTATAACCATTGTATAAATGCCATTCATCTCTAAGTTCTTTTACGTTATATTTAGAAACGAGGGTAGTAGATGATGTAATACACTATTATCACTCATCCATGTAATTTCTCTTATCTAAAATAAGAATTAGCACTATTCATCAATCAATCATAATTGTTTTATATTTGTAATTCTGTTACAGTAATAATTGTGCAGTGAAATTCCGTTATAAGTGTCATCCATAATATTTTACATGTATTAATGTTTTTGTCATTTTCAAAAAATGGTTCTCGAAGATAATCTTAATGTACTAATGTCTATAAATCATGTAAATTAGGACGGTAGTTTTTTATTATAATACCATTTTATATAAATCTATGTCAAGATATTATTGATGGTACACTATTAAAAATTATGATTTTTAGTAGATCTACTTCACTGACATACTTTAGTTTTTCATGAAAAAAATACATCCAAAATTGGTATTAATTGAAGATGATTCACATTGCATAATAAACATCCTTTTCAATTTAATTATATTTCTCTTGAAAGTAACCAGATTTTTTGTTTTCAAAGTAACATTTTTAAGACGATATTTTAAAAGTATCCTAATGATTTTTTCCCTCATAAGGGTGTCTATCAATTGAAACCAATTGATCTTCATTCTTTCTGACACTTTGCTAATACATTAAGGCATCTTCGAACAATGACAAAGTCATGACATATGGACCTCTTAAAGCGAAAGTGATATAACTCACATTAATATCGATCTAAAACATGAATGAAACGTTATACCATCAGCCTAATCAAGCAGAAAAATGTTGGAATAAAAATTACTATACTGTATAACAACGTTGATGTAAAACATATTGGTGTGATCTTTTAATAAGTCTTTTAATAAGCTATACACATCAAGAGTTGCAATATTTGTTCTTTTAACCGAATGTTACTTGCTGAACATAATACCCTAGTTAACAAAAATCAAACAGTGGAATCGCACCACTTTGGCTTTAAGGGGCTCATATGTTTCTCACGTTTGAGTTTGCATTGACACTCCGGCAGAGTTTGGTGTGTTAAAAAAAGCACACCGCACGTATTGGCTTGTTTGTTATGAGCATGCGCAATGAGCATGCTCGGTTAGTCGTGGCAAGCAACATGGAGTATGCCCTGCAGTCAGGATTGTCTGTTAGCATCGTTCGACACGCTAATCACCAATATGCCAGATACAAATTGCAAAGTAAACCGTTGCGCTCGTTTATGCGCCATGATTTATCGAAACAAGCGCGCGCGCTGCTGAAATGTCTTTGGCTGACAGCGTGCGAGGTGCACATGTACACACACCGACGGTGGCGCACACAACTTCGGCCAACTTGGAGGGTATTGTGCTTGAATTAACTTTATATATCATACGAGACAATGCAATAATAAAGACGGATAATTCATGCGCCGAGTCCTGGGAAAAAACTAATCTTTTAGGCGAAATTTTCGCAGGTTACAGAGGATTCACGACTCGCGTTCGTGTTTCATTAAATGTTACTTGCTTTGCATTGGAGGAGTCCGTTTAATTGTGTATGATTGTATATAATTTCTTGTAATATGAAGGTTCGCTATTGGACGTAACGTAATAATAAATGGTTCGAAATCCCAACGCGTTATAACGAGCAACAGGTTGAGGGTTCAGGTTTACTGAAAAAATTCAACTTTTCGTATCACTCGCCGAGTAATCACTTAAACGAGGAAGAGTTAAAGTTCGGTTTTGTTTTGTTTTTTTTTTAAATTATACCATTTTGTTTTTATCTAATGTAGTTTCGTTTGAAATTAAATTCAGGTTTATTGAACATACATATTTTTGTAAATATTCCATTTGTACGTTTTGAAAATAATTATATTCAAGTAATAGTATGACCTTTATACTTTTAATCAATAATAAATTTTAAAAATTCAATTCTTTATAAATGTTTGTAACATAATTTTAGAATAATTAAATTAATTTCATTTGCAAAATATTTGAAATTATTTTCTGTTAATGTACTTATGAGGATATGAGTTCTAAAACGGAAGATTGAACATATAAGTATAATTACTCACGTTAAATTTTTATTTTAAAAAGGACGTCTTATTGATTTACTAAGTGTTTACAGTTTAGTCAATACTGCGGACTATAATTTGTTGAAATACTGAGCTTTTTCTTGCCAGATTCAGTTATCAAATTACTACAGTCTTTGTGAAAGTAAATTCAATAACTGTTAATATTACCAAAAAGAAGGAGGAAATTGATAATTAAAAGGTGATTAATAATAATTATAATAACAATAAACGCTTGATAATTTGCATGTATGTTACATTGATGAAATAATTATCAATGCAACTATATAATTAAGTGTATTGTAATGAAATCGTTGAAAAATGTGAATATGACTTGTTATATAAACTAATTTTTAATATCTACGCTAACATTTCGACATTTTCATTGTTCAGAAATAATATGTGTCATGTTCAATCAAAAATAATGTAAACTCTGCTTTGAGTAAGTTGTTTTTTTCTTGTGTTTTAGCATTAAACATGAGACTAAATGTTTTTATACACACTTTTATACCAGTAAAATAAATATGTATACACTGAGAGAAGTATTATGGAAAGATTGCAATAATCTCTAGTAAACGAACCATATTGAGGAATTAATTAACAAATTATTCAATTTGTTAAATTTTAAATTGTTTTTTATTTAACTATGATAAAAATTAATCTAAACTTGGAAACAAAATGAAAATCTGCTCAACATAGTTAATTTACTAGATATTATTGGAATTTTTCCATAATATTTCTCTCAGTGTATACAATATAGTTAACATTTTTATAAGATATTGTAAATTAGTTCCATTATATTAATACCATATTACATAATGTTTAATATCCAACATATAAATAATATATTGTATATAAAAAATAATATAGATACTACAGCTCATAACAATACATCTAACTAAGTCTACGACTGTTATTCTTAAAATATCATCAATTTTCTGATCAAAGTCAGAAAAAATCCCAATGAAAGATAGAACAATATTTCACTTTATTATTGTATTGCATTTATACACACATAATATAGATGCATATATAAATGTAGCTTCTCTTCGTGAAAAATACGAAGTTCATCTATTAACATTCACTGAGAATAGCCTTCTCCAATGAACTTTTCACAAACTGAAATCTCTCTTTTATCCACAACAATTTGCACATTCCCATATAATGAATAGGACTTCTGGTGATGCATCGCGATTCCGAAGAAAACAAACGCGAACGCGCTAAATCGTAATCGATATAGTGAATTAATGATGAAACAAGTGCGTCTGGTGGTATTACAATGGTTGGAAATAAGGGCGGGGTGGGAAGGTGAAAGCTATCTACGCATCTTTCGTCTCGCGTTGTCCGTTATTGTGCATATTTATTTCATATATCCCGGTCAAGGACTGTAGTCGATATAACAAGGGGCCTGAGTGGGCGGACGTATACTGTTTGAAAAGGTTAGCGCAACAAGTAGGAGCTAATGTCCGTCCGGTGCATCCTGAATTTGCATTTCAAAGCAATCTTATCTCGCCAAATGCGATGATTCCTACACCATCGCGATTTCGCGCCTGCAATCATCTGAGTGATGGCCTGAATCGTTAATTACTTTTCATCTGTCAGAACTTCACGCTCCAAAGTCATTGGGGCATTTTTGCTTTGCCAACTTTTTTTTCCTGTTTAGATTATATTATTTTTCATCCCAACTAATTGATATGTAAATTGTTGCATTGTTCAATGTATAATTATTCCTTTATGGAAGATTTGAATTTATGAATTAATAAGTTGATAAATCATGGACAATATTCTTACGGAAAAATTATGTAAAAGATGCAACGAAATGTTGGATAGGATTTTTATAATGGTTAAAAAGTATTTTTTTATTATTGTTATTGCTATAATTAGCAATTTCATTAGCTTTTGATACTTTGATATGAAATCGGCATTGGAAGAAGAAGAATTAATGTTAACTGTGAATCAAGAATTGGCAGTTGGAAGATCATCATGATTATCAGATTTATGAAGTGCCTTTATATTATTCATATTTCAATTGTCATACGTAACAAGCATTGTTTCTCTGACATTTTGTTTGTTAAATGTTTCTTTATAGATAAGGTGCTTGCAAAAAGCATGTATAAATGCATGACTTACACATTTTATACGAATTTGCATGAAATTTGCTAAATCCGCATCATCGATTGCTCTTCAATTTGCATGCATCTTTTGATAAAAATGAAGTTGATTTCACACATTTTAAGTGGATTAGTGAATATTCATAATGGTTACAGAAAATTGACTATATTCGAAATGAGGACTCCATTTACATATTACCTGTTAGGTAATGCGATATACATGTCTTATATATTGTATAATTATGTATAGAAACATATTGTATAGTTTTCAATATCTTGAACTTATATATTACAATTTACACAAGCAGATAATAAACAAATTATTAATAATCAATAAGATTACCTTTCAAGTTGTGTTTGAAACGCTAAAACAATTCGTATAATTTAGCGTAAAACAGTGTAAAATAAAATATTCATGAATGAAACAGCATTTTTGCCAATCGCGACTATTAAAATTTTATATTATAAATCATAATTAAACACTTTTAAATAAAATTATCAAACATTGGTCTTTTTCATACCGCGCTATCTGTAGATTGTACGGTGAACTGAGTTTTTATAGTGATGTCGGTATCGGGTAGAAGGTTCACATTAATTCTCAGAAATCAAGAACGTTGGTAACAAGATAATGTAGAATTCCTTTTACCCTAATCAGAACGTAAACATTAAACAATGTAATAATATTTTGTACATTATATATGGTTGCACATATGTCACTAAATAAAATATATTTGTTTAAATTTATATGACATTTATTATTGATCGAATTATTACTTTAAACATTTTAATAACAATATAAATTCATGAATTAAACTTTTAAAAACTTCATTTCAAGTATGATTTCATATTCGTGAAATACTTATTAGCATTTCTGTTAAATTTAATTTCTGCTAAAGAGAATTTTTGAATGAAAAGATTTATAAAATTACATTCAAATATTTTTTAATAAACATATAAGTTTTATTAATTATTATATGTTGTTTTATGTACATTATAAACATAAATATATACATTAATCTCTCGTTTGAATATCAAGATTGATTGGATCATCCGGTACATTTATCAGTAACGATTTTGTATCAAGCGGGCCTCCCCTCCATGTAAACTTAAAATTTCGACACATCTATAAGGAACAATTCAGTTGTTACAATTTTTACAAATCATTAGAATTGGTTAGTTTTCATTTGATTCGTTCATTTCTTCGATACAATTTACAAAAAAAAGCACTTTTAAATAAAATATATTTCCAATTACCCTTAATAAAAATGTTTGCAAATTTTGCTCTGCCAAACGTCTGGCTATACAAGAACGCGGTCCATGTCCAAATGGTAAAATTAAATACGGATTAATTTTCGTGGTATTTACAGCATTACGTAGCCACCTTTCTGGTATAAATGAATTAGGATTTTGAAAATATTTTGATAAACGGCAAATAACTTGATTTTGAGTAACAACAACCACCTAAAATTAAATTGTTGTAAGTAATTAGAACAAAAAGAATTAATTACATTACTATAATAAAATTAATTCATTTAAAATACGTACACCTTTGGGTACGTGGTATCCACTTAAAACAGTATCACATTGCAATATACGACCTACACCAACGGAAATTGGATTCAATCTGAAAGTCTCTTTTAAAACTGCTTTAGTATAAGTAGCATTTCTTAAAGTGTCTGTTGTAATGTTATCATTCTTATCGCTCATCAAAGATTTAGATTCTTCATAAAGTTTTTGTTGACATTCTGGATTTTTAGCTAAATGGTATAAAGCAAATGCCGAGGAATAACTAGTCTGTAATACAAATTTTGAAAAACACATTGACATTAGTATAAATACTTTTTTTATACAAAATGTTCATTAAAATCATGTTTGAGTTTATATAACAGTTCTTTTCAATAGAATACAAATCTATAGACTTCAAATCTAGAACTAAGCCATTCAAAAATATGCTCTTATACCAATTAAAAAAAATGTTACCAATTGATGACGTACCGTATCAATACCAGCCAATAACATATCACAGGTCATGCCAATTACATCTTTTTCATCTAGTGCCGGATTTTGTAAATAAATTTCTAGTAAAGAATTGTTATGTGCTTTACCAGATGATATTTGTTGTACTTTTTGAGATACCATATCTACAGCAACTCTAAAATTTTAGTAGTTACATTTCGTTCATATTCCTTCAAATTCTCGATAACTCTGTACAAACTTAATGAATTATTGTACTTTTAATATTGTAACTGAACCTTTATAAATAAAGGAATAACTCAAATACTTACTTTTCCATACAATTTTGAGCTTTTATTAATTTTTTATAGAGAGGTGTGTCGAAATATCTCCATAATTGGGGACCGTTATCTAGTTTTAAAGTGACACTATTTGTTAAGAATGCAGCATTTATTAACTTGGTTGAAATTGAATCATCCTTCATTTGAGTTTTACTAAAACAATTTAACTTCACATCAAAAGCCACTAAACAAGTTACTGCAACACAAATGTTGAACATTACTTTTTATATGCAATTAATTTTCACTTCTGTGCTATATTCTTCATTTTTTGAAACCGAAACTAGATAAATTAAAAACATTAACTTACACTCCAAATATAGTCGCGACAAGTATGGCAAAAAATCTTCATATTGATTTTGTTTTTTACAAATCTCTACAAACTGTACTATACACTCATCAATGCTTGGCAAATAATTTGCCACATTTTGAGGTTTGCTTATAGCCTTTTGGAATTCTTTACGCAATCTCCACCATTCTGTATTATTCCTAAATAAATAGTAACAACTCCAAGTTTTAATTATCATAAGTTTGTTTACAAAATGTAATTCCAAACTTTCATAACATAATTCATCTTACGTTGGTAGTAGTCCACCAGAATTATAAATAGAACTCCTATCTTTTCTGTACTTGTACAAAGCTAAGTGACTTCTTCTTTGTGGATGCCGACTAAAGTCAAGTTGGAAAACTTTAGCTATGTCTTCGGGTGTGAAAAGCCATACAGTAGGAACTCCTTTAACTATTTCCTCTTTGACCAATGGTCCAAATTGCTTATATTTTTTCAGTCCAGTTTTATCCAGTTCCGAGAAACTATATTCACCTGTATAATTATTTTTTATTCGTTAATATGACCCCTTTTTAGCAATTTCTTTATTCTATAAATTGTAAAAGATTATATATATATCATATATATCATAGTTATTAAGTATCTTTTCTTTATTCCAAAATTACTCTAATAGTACATGAAAGATATTCAGTACTATCAAATAAATTAAAACATTTGAATTTTTCGTAAATATTTATTTTGCAAACTTACATTTTTTACAAAATTTGACTTATAAATATTAACAAAAGTTCTTTTATCTTTAGAAACCCATACATTAGAAGTCGAAGCGTATACACTGAGAAAAAAATTGGGATAAAAATTATTATACTAAATGTAAAAAGAGGGACAAATGACATCTTCTTGTCTTAGTTAATACACAGTTTAAGAAAAATGAACATTTTTATTATACTGTACCATATCAACTTGTACAATACTGATAATCTCTTTTAAAATGCATTTTAAATATCACAAGAATTGTAATTTGTCCCCATTTTTACATTTAGTATAATAATTTTTATCCCAACTTTTTTCTCAGTGTAGAAAAGGGTTTATAATTTTTAAAAATAAAATAAAAAGAACTTACCAATCAAAGGTAAATATTTATATAAACTACCAATGATAGGCAACGCTCGTGGACCCGGTATATCCTCAAATGACCTTGGTTCGATCGTTCGTATCACACTTGAATAGGTTGTATCTGATACAGTCGAATATGCAGCACGCAAGTAACTCAAGTTCACAACATTTTTCCTAACCTGAGGATACATTTTAACACTTGTTGCTACCGAGTCGTTGTTTCAACTGCTCACAATCGTCCCGGGTTATGTTGTGGTTCTGGATTTTCAATCCTTTCTGTCCCCCTCTACTATGTCATTCTTAAACACGAAATAAAAGAAGAAGAGAATGAAGTGATACGAAATAACTTTCGCCGTTATCTACATTCCCTTAAGAACTTCTATGGAAAATTAATTAATAGAATCGTCGTTCTATGTTTTATGACCTGTTAAAAATGAGGCAGTAGTTTACTTTAAATCTATTATTAATTAGAAAAACAAAATGAAAAATAAATCAACACAAAATTATTTTAAAAATTGAATATAAATTCACTGGTATAAACGAACAAGGAAATTTAATTTTCTTACCCTTATATAAATGAGACTCATATGAATTTATATTTTTAAAAATAAGAATATGACCATGTATTAAGTTGCAAGTTTATCGAAAATTAAATTATTTAATTTTAAGGAGTTATTTTTGCTGGAGTTGGGTAAAACTTAAACTGTCTGTTTACCTTTGTCTCATCTTTTGATATTATCTTACAGTTTGAAGCATATTTAAATAATGCATTTTAAATGTAACATTTCGAAAGAAGTTTTTATAGCATATTATTTTTTCACAGCAGATCATTATTTGTTAAATTTACACATATTTTATAACAAATAAAGGAGGATTTTTTCAATTCCCTATTTATTGTCTTTTGTCTAATATATAATTTATTAATGTGGCTCATTAAATCTTCAAACTATTATAAAGATTAAAATTTGCCAAAACTACTTTTTTATTAGTTTACGAATAGAAAGATAAAGACTTTAAGCGTAAATATCCAGGTGTTCTAAATACTTTAGAAAGCCTTCATTCGCAGATTTCTTTTGTGAAAAACGTTAAGAAAATTTGCGGCATTAATAATACACTTTAATACGGTGTAATATTTTTATGCCATTGGTATCAACATAAAAAAACAGATATTTCACAATTTAGTCTAAACTTCAAAAAATAAATGTGCAAATTCAAGATTACATTTGAAACAACTTGCAAAGCATAAGTGTCACTAAAATACCACTGTTATTCATCAGAAAATTTAAAATTTATTGACTATTAGAGAAATTTAAATTTTAAGAACTTCATTATCTTATTGCATAACATTTTAATTGACAATAATATATTCTATTGCATAAATAATATTAATTTTTAACTTGACATTTAATAAATAGAAGAGCATGCGTTAATTAGTCTTTTCCTTTTTATTTTTTTAAACTAATAATAAATACGAGATAAAAAAATAATCCTTTTCCTCATAAATATTCTTTAAACTGAATGCTATGGATATTAAGAAATATCTTATCTAAACTTCCTACTACCGTCCCTTTTGAAGACAAATTGAATGTTCAAATCTGATTAACATAGTGACAAAAAGAAAAGTTTTAAATAAAGTCAACAACTAAAGAAAATCCGATCCCATTCTAGAAATTCCCCAGAACCATGTTAGATACTATCGTCCCACCTTGTACTCGAAATAAATAAAGAACGAGCCAATATGTACCGAAAAAATCATTAAGAAGTATAATCGATGGATAGTTATTTCTCATCAATTAACTGCAGCGCACTGTCGAAGGAATTTTGTCCGCCGAGAACCGAGTATTTAAGATACCATCTGGCTTCGTCTTTGAATCCCTTCAAGTGTTTTTCCCCTCGTTGTACTCGTCGCAATGTTAAGGCAGTGTTTTATTCAAACGCCACGTTAGTTTCGAGCAGAATTGAATTTCGTAGTATCAACTCGTATAAATTCGATCGGCAGCTGGATAAGGCGCGACAGTGATATAGTTTCGTTGTTTTCATGAAAAACTATTCGACTTCGACAATATTATTCAATTAAGGGTTGGCACTTGTGATAAAGATCGTCGGTAATTTGTGCGACGTGCTTATTGAACGTTCGGAAAAAAATCCAAACATTTTGTCACCAGCTGAATTCAATTTTTAACATCGAAATGCCGAAATTAATGGAAATGATGTATTCCTGGTAATAATGATGTTTAAAACAACTGTACAATTAAGACATTTCACTGAAAATTTGTAAAGTTCTTTTTTTTATTCCTAACTTAAATGTTTGAGTTTTATTTCATGTTTTATTTATATTAATTTTAATTATTTAATTAGTCGATGTCAAATGCTCGATGTTTGACCTCAAATTCTAAAAGCGAAATATATTTTACTTTCAAAAAATTTGTTTTGACCGGAGGATAAATATACATATTTGTATTATGTATTAGAAATTAAGTGCATTAGTTCTCTGCCCTCCATTTAATGTGCATATCAGATAAATATTGTACTACTGTTAAATATGAAGATTTTATTCAATTAACTAACCCACAATATGTTAATATATGATTACATAATGAAAAATATTTTGAAAACTAATACATTCTGATTTCTTTTTAACTACATTAATATGTATTAAGTATTTAATTAATGTGTTAAATTGTTGCAGTACACAGAAAAATAAAATAGTGATGTTAATCATATGCATAGTTAATTTTCGCGATAACATTTTAATTCCAGTTACCTGATTTTTAGTTAAAAAAACCATAATATGGTTAATTCAAACAGAAACATAGTTATCATGAAAATGAACCACATAACTTTTTTATATGAACTGAATATTCTTTTAATAGAATAATCCTACTAATTTTAATAGAAAAATGCGTATTAAGAAGTATTTTTCACAACAAAAATTTGTGACTGAAATTTTTAATTTAGTTCCGTTAAACAAATTAACAAATGTATTAAAATCTCTTTATAATTAGAAAGAAAAGGAATTAGAATTTGACGGAAAATGTCTGGAAAATTCTGATTAAGTGGTAAAATTAGGACTTTTCAGAATATTGCAACATTTTCAGAGTATTTTTCTATTAGGAATTATGTACGCATCGAATAAAAAAGTATTAATATGCAAATGTTTTCCTTGATGGTCAATGTTCATGGCTCTTTATAAAAAGTTGCATTGAGTACTGACTCTTTCAGGTAATAATTAATATGATTTTTCCAATCGTCTTAAGCTGCTTATATTTAAACCAAAATTCAATCATCTTAAAAATAACTTTGTTTTAATCATTTTTATGCATATAATTAAAAAATTGAGTTGTAAACTCCGATGAATGAAAATTTTTTTTAATTTATTTATATAAGTTACGAAATATTAAAATGATACTGAAGAATGAAACGTTTTAAAAATGGGCATATAAAGAAACAATATTTGTAAATATTTGGAAGGTTGAAATTCTGCAATAAAAAAAATAATATTTATTTGTATCCGAAGGGCGTAAAAATATATATACAAAACAAAAGCAATATTTCTTTGCACTATGTTCTTTAGATACGTTTCATTTTTCAATACCATAATATTAAAACTAGATTGATACAATTTCACAATAGAATACAGTTACTTAACTTTCTATTACAAAATACTAAATTCATTAAACGTGTATTAAATGGGATTTAAACATTTTTAAATCGGTAACAATTTATTGTTATATACATATTTTTTCAAAATTATCAAAAGTATAAGTTTTTGTCAGAATCTTGAGGCGTTTAAATGGCAATACTTCTCTTTGTGCACTCCCTACCCGTTTTGTAATAAATGCGAGCTGAGAGATATAACGGTATATTCAACATGAACAGCTAGAGTATAGCAGTCGATTCCAACTGAACACTAGTTCCGCCTGTGTAACGTTCCTTTAAAATATTTTACTTGTACGTTGACTTGTATCTGTCAAATCGAGTTATAATAATTACTTTTCAAATAACATGGAATAATGTATTCGAAGATATGTTCACGTTATTATAGTTCATTATTAATACAAGGTTTCATTTTTTCCAGCCTGCAAACTACAAGTGATTTGGGACAAACTCAGATAAGAGCACTGGGTAAAATGTGGCCGTTCAGTCGATCTTGTCACAGTGCCAATCGGCTCGTAGGAAAAACTGTCGTCATCACTGGAGCAAATACTGGAATCGGCAAAGAAACTGTCAGAGACTTATATAGAAGAGGTAATAATTTATTTAATGCCACAATTTTCAGAAATATTTTAAAATAATTTCAATTATAAAAGATTTAAAATAATTTTAAATTAATTTTAAACAATTTTGTACAAATAAAATTGTAAGCATTACTTTATATTTAATATAAAAATAAATAATTTTACTGTAATATTTACATGATCTATTTTAAATTATTTTAAATTAAAAAACGAGTCATTCATTTGATTATTATTTAGTGTTAATTTTCTAAAATAATTATTTTATTTTCATTTTGAATCATATAATAATTTAGAAATAAAATGGCATTAACATGATTCATTCTTAAATTACGCATTATTTTATAATACTGTATTATTCTGCCGTGTTCTATGTTATATAAGTAAACTCGGTCGGATATTGCAATTAAAATTTTTTATGCTTTTTCAATGCATTAAATATACTTTTAAAATCTAATGACATTTTACACTTTTTTACTAAATATTAAATTACTTTTATAATCTATACACAATATAAACATAATATTTTTTTTTATAAATTGATATACTAGTATTAATTTCATTGAGGTATAACTATCGCATGAAGATTGAGTGTTGTAGGAATATAAATAATTGAATGAATGCGCAGAACTTATCGCATAAGGATATTCATTATAAGTAGAGACGAAAATATTTAAATATTAAAATA
The DNA here is from genome assembly GCA_022817305.1 of Leptoteleia sp. ZL-2020. Classification (NCBI taxonomy): domain Eukaryota; kingdom Metazoa; phylum Arthropoda; class Insecta; order Hymenoptera; family Scelionidae; genus Leptoteleia; species Leptoteleia sp. ZL-2020. The sequence goes on from JABFPN010002251.1 coordinate 20,659, forward strand.
TTTCTTACAGGCGCTAGAGTGATTTTAGCATGTCGAGATCTCGTCAAGGCAAACGAAGCAGTGGAAGACATAAAAAACAATCCGACTTCGAGGTACATGTTTTATTTATCTGTACCGTTTATTTTAAATTCAAATTTTACCGCCATTTGATAATAAAATATCTCTAAATCAAACTGCGTTATTATGAATCACAATATAATTTATTGAAATTGTGTGCTCTTATTTTTTTCAAAAACTTTCCGTTTATTTCTATAAAGCAAATATAATTTTCAGACCAAATGCACCTCAGTATCAAGGAGAGTTCGGTGAATTGGTGGTTCATAAATTAAATTTGGGCAGTTTTGCAAGTGTTCGAGAATGCGCAAAGAAAATCAATGAAACAGAATCAAATATCCATATTTTGATAAATAACGCTGGAGTGATGGTATGTCCTTACGAAAAAACTGAAGATGGTAATGAAAATCAGTTGCAAACAAATCATCTTTCACATTTTCTCTTCACTTTGCTGTTATTACCAAAAATACAAAAATCAGCTCCTGGATGTCGAATCATCTCCGTAGCATCTATGGCTTATATACGTAAGTTATGCACATAATTTTGTCAATAATTTTCAAATAAAAATTATATAATTACATATGAGACATGATACAATAAAATATGTATTTTTAATTGGTAATAAAAAGTTACATAAAGCAGAAATAAAAATGAACTAACTAATACTATTGCACTAATATAAACTAATATATTTATAGTACTCCTCATTATATGTTACATGAATGTAGTATTATATTTTATAATATTACATTCGTACACTAAGAAAAAGAAAAATTTTATATTAATAAATGGAAGTAATTGGACTTTCTTAAGTCGATTTAATATATATAATTAAATATAGTTCATTACTAAAATATAAATTGTAATATTTACCAACTCAGTTTAACAGTTATAGTTATCTTTACAGAAAAATAAAAATTACATAATAATTCTTTTTTAGTATAATATTTTTAAAAATTTATTAGAGAAAAATGTGATCAAGGAATAGAACTCGTTACCTTGTGGTTACAAGATGTAATCTTTACAACCACTAGTTACCATCGTTTAGAAATTTAGGCCACGCAACTTTTATATTGACGCCTGAGTTAGACCAAGACCAATATTTATCTTAGAGAGAACGTAGAGTGGTGGTAAAGCGCATGATTGTTGACTGTGAGGTAACTGTTTCTATTCCTAATATTTTCCTGGTATCAACGACATCCTTTTCTAATATTTATTTGGCAACGTATTTTATAAAATGTTAGTACATAATATTATCAGAAATACTATAAATACACACATATCCTCAAGTTACTATTATTCATTATATTTGCAACAACTTCTAACAAAATATATGTTACATTTCTTTCCGTGTAATATATTATTTTTTCAAAATTTATTATAAAATATTTTAAATTTAAAATCTAGTCTTTAAAATTCATAATTGATTCAATGTTTGTTACTTCAGGTGGAACTATTAACTTTGATGACATAAATTCAGAAAAATCTTATTCTGCTTCCATAGCTTATTCACAAAGTAAATTAGCAAACATCCTATTCGTTAAAGAGCTGGCTCGTAAAATGAAAGGTATTTAACAAAATGTATTATTTGTTATTATATTCTTATTTTTAGGTGTTATACTCGCATATTTACGTAAAATTGCAATTGCATTACATAAATTTTACTTTCTTTTAATTCCTTCATTTTAATAAAACCTACAAATTAATTTAAAATGTGTTATATTCAAATTTATTTTTTAGAAGCGGACATATCAGGAATTAATACATATTCATTGCACCCTGGAGTTATCGCAACTGAATTGGGAAGACATTTGGATTCTGCAGTGTTTAGAGGAGCTCGTTTTATGTTTCAAGTCATGGCTAAACCTTTTATTAAGAGTCCCGAACAAGGAGCACAAACTACTATTTACTGTGCTGTTGATAATAAAACTGCAAAAGAGACGGCTTTGTATTATACGTAAATATTAATTATAAATATGAACTTCGAAACGCATTATTCGTTAATTTTTAATAAAGATAGATTAAATTTAATGACAAAATTAAAATGCTCTAAAATACGCTTACTCGTAATTACGTTTTACAATATATGTTTATAACATTTAAACTGTGATAATTATAATTTAAGAAATTACAATTTTTATATTATTCAAATAATTTTAAAGTATTTATTTAATATAATATAAGAAACATGCTCTTTATTCTTATTCAATTTTTCAAATAATTATAGAAAATTTAAATTTAAATTATTTTCAGGGAATGTTGTCCTAGAAATCCATTAGCCAAGGCCAAAGATGAAAAAGTTGCAGCAAAATTATGGGATGAAAGTTTACGTCTTGTCGGGTTACCACAAATTGAAAATCTGTCTGAATTACTGAAAACAATATCTAATGAAATGCCTCAGGTTTCGAAATAGATTGCTGGCAATAAAATTGTGGATTTGTATTATAAAATACGCGTGTATATTACACGGAGAGAAAAGATTAATAAAATTTACTGACATTCTTAGTAAACTGGTTATATATTGGTAAAACTTGAAAAATTACTATCTTAAGTTAGTAAAACGTATCAATTTGTTGAAAACGATTCTTAGAA
>JABFPN010002252.1:0-23304 GCA_022817305.1 Leptoteleia sp. ZL-2020
GGCGGGGGGGGGGGAGGGGGGGGAGGGGTATTTTATCCGGAAGACGCGTCGGTGGGAGGGGTGGACGGCGGTGGCGGTGGTCGGTTCGGGCGAGTCCGTAGGTGTTCGTGCGCGGCCGTGCAGTAGTTTCTCCCGCGGGCGCTTGGTGTCAGCGTGTGCGCAAACCGGCTGCGCAGTAGGCGTGTGCGTTGTCCAGATTCTTTGTGCCATTCCTGGCATACCAAAAACAGTGCTGACTCTCGCTCGTATTTAGCAGGGGGGGAGCCGCAACAATAACGCGCGACAATTTTCGTGAAAAGCCGTGCGTCCGCGTAGATCTCCACGTCAGCTCGTCTTGCGGTAAGTACCTCTGAAAGTGTTAAAGCGGAGAGCGCGTCGACGCCCGACGTTTCTTCGGGCGTCCGAAAGTACTCCCTCTTTCTCCGTCGCGGTCGCTCCCTCTCGCTCGGTCGGCGCTTCTCGCTCGACCGCGGGACAGAGACAGTCGCGCGGACGCAAACAGAGACAGGCACGCGCGTACACACAGCACGTACTTGGTGCGCCCGAGAAACACGCCGCCGAGCAACCGATCCGTGCCGTGCCGCCGAACCGAAGCCGAACAAAAGGCTACGCCGTCGTCGGACAGAGGTGGCGGACGCGTCGGCGTCGCCGAGACCGCGCGAAAACCGCGTGCACGCTACACGTTATAGGCCCGGTGAAGGCGTAGCGACGAGGCCGGCCAGCCAGTCGCGAGTGACCGCGCGCTCCGGAGCAGTGATGCCGATCGGATCAGTGGCCCGCTCGCTCGCCCTTTGACAATCGCCTCCATTGACAACGGTTGGCCGAGGCGACCGGTTGCCATCGCCGCCGCAGTGGCCCCGTCATTGGGCCACCTTTTCTCAGTGAGCCGAGCGACGACCCTCCGCTCGGGGGGGTACCGAGTCCGGGCGCCGAGTCCGGGCGCCGAGTCCGGGCGCCGACTCCGGGCGCCGGTTGGCAGCCGCGCACGCACGGCCTTGAGGAGCGGGCGTCGCGCGCGCGCCGCCCCAGGAACCGCTGGTCCCTTGGCGCGCCTTGACCGCCGATCGGGAGATGCCCTTGACGGCGAGACCGCCGATTTCCCGTACGCTCGCGCCGCTCTTCTCGTCCGCTGCTGCTGTTGTTGTTGTTGTTGTTATCGCTTAGTAGGGTCCGCTCGCGTCGCCGACCACCAGGAGGACGCCGGCTCTTCCGCGGGACATTGTTTGCTGGTGAGGCACCGGCTACCGCTGTTGTGTGGTGCGTCGAGCAGCCGTTGCTCGCTCGGTTGGTTGGTTTCATCCTCCGCGCGCTTTTAAGGACAAAAAGGTGCGACACACCACGAGTCCACGCACGCACGGCAGTCTCCTCACCTCTGCGCCGCGACTTGGATGGATACTGTGCAATATTTTTGGAGTGAGTTTTCATAATTGATGAACAAACGAAACCACGCACGCTTTAATCGCGCCATCGCGCGCCATCAGTATCCCCTTTTTCTACCTATAATGCTATCCCGCCGTTCAGTTTTCACCTGCTTTTTTTTTTCCCGCCCCAAATTTCTCGCGGTTACCTTTTTCAGTTCACCACCACTGGAAAGCTCACTTAAAAAGTGAACGCGTGGCTTGTTTTTTTCACGTTGATTTTGCGTACGGTCCTCCCGAAGACTGTCAAAGTTGTTTGCTTTGCAATCGCTTCGAACTCGCGTGCGCAGCCTCGTCTTGTTTATGTCTTATTTTTAAATCGGTACCGAGAAGCGGCGCGTCAGGTCGCTGTCGATGTTTTGCCGAAAAATAGTTCCGCGCCTCTCGCGGTACTCTTATCGATTTCGCTGATTTATTTTCAAAGTCAAATGGCGCAAAGTGTACGTGTTGAGAAACGCGAATATGCCGTTTCGCGGTAGTTTACATTTTTTTTTTTTTTTTTGTTAATTCATTGGTAGTTGGGTACTTACATGGTATTGAATGAGTACTTTTTTGCCGCGGCAAATAAGAGTGCAAAGAAGACGAAGAAAAAACTAATTAACTGGGATTGAGTGGATGCAAAAAAAAACGCAAATTAGCATCTTATCATAATGCACCGTAACACAGATCATACATTGTTTTGAAGTTTGCCGGGCAATTATTGTGAGATATTCGATACACCGGAGTTTATTGCCATTAGCAATTTAGATTTGGCATTTATTGGACTCGATTGTCGTTGATATTCTTCCAAACTGCGCCACGCGTATTTGCGATGGGAACAAGTGGAGAAGAAGTAGGAGAGAAGCCAGAGGCCGTTGCATCGCGCGCTTCCCATCAGTTTCGATAAATTGAGTTTTTGTAACTGATCCTCGTTTCTCGTCAAAACAGGCTCATGGACGTTCACTTCACGTCCCAGTGACGTAAGACTTCGCGAGTCACTTGCGTACCACCTAGATGGCCGAAGATCCCCGAAGTCTCGTGAAAAGTGAACAAGAAGTCAGAAGGTGGTTCCGAATCCGATGAATATTTATCGAAAAAGTCTGTAAACAAGTCGTCGGAGAGGCTTGCCGGTTTCAATTTGTAATTGATACCCGCGATTACGACAATTGTATCGTTGCAAAAAGATAAACAAACCAAGAATATTTGAGTCGCCGTTCTCCGAACCAGGATTTGTTTCCGATTTGTAATCGTTTTTTTTAATTTTCAACGAGCTCGAAATCGGTTGCGGTCAACGTGCACAGTTTCTTTCTATTAAGTCACGTCATTTGGATGATTTCACACACCCTTGCGTTCGTGTTATCGAAATGGAAATTAGGGGAGAACATTAATAACAAAATGGGAGAAGATCTTCCGCGCGCAGAAAATATAGATGGTTATCAGAAGTAGATACAAACAAATGGGACGGAGTAACAGTGTTGCCCAGTCTCTATGACCGTTTAGTAAAGATAAGCAGAAGACTATTTAAAGTGTATGTAAATTTGTCGATAATAACGGAGGCGCGAACGAAAGTCTAATTATGCCAACCAACACTTTCAGCCGATCGTCGAAATTTGTGTTTTCAACAAATTAACATAGTCACCATGACCATCGACTGTTATATCTCAGTTACATGTACTTTTGGAGGGAAATTTTTGGGATTCAATAACTATTTTTCTTCGGTGCTCTCGACTTGCCTTCACACCAAAAACTCATCCCGATTTCTGGCTTCGACTCGACACTCGTGTTATTAATTTTAATGAGCAAGAGTTTTCCAAGACCGTGTGCGCGTTCAAATTATTCTATCGTTAATCTAAAGTGATTATAGTCGCGACAAATCTGACGCTTATCTTATCGAATTAAATACGACCGTATCGCCCCGATGGCGTGGTGGGAAAAATCGAATTAATATTGCACAAAACGTCTTCGCTGCTTAAGTGGCGCAGTGACAGAAGATATTGTCAAACGTTGTTTAAAGCCGTCGAGATATCGGTTATCAGGCTAGATAAGTTTTCAGATGTAGATGCAAGCAACGGATATTTATATAATCGCAAGTTACCATCTGTTATTGACAATCAAAATTAATGTTATATATTTGATAATAAACATAGGTGATTTTGGTACATTCATCGAAGACAGTCGTATTACCAACATTATGATACGGATATAATAATATGATTCGTATTATGCGTGGTATTAATTCCAGCAAAGTGATACAAATAATCCGTTCGTATTCGTTTCTGTCGATAATTCGATGATTGGCCAAATACAAGGAATATATAATCTTTCCTTGCTTATATACTCTCATTGATACTACTGGATTATGTTTCAAAATTACAATCATACTTTATTAGAGATCAACTTTCCTAAATTATTATTTCGTTTTAATATATGGTAATAAACTGTATTTAGTTTGTCAGTATCACTTTGAAAATTCAACGTATTTTGATGTGTTTTTATATGGTATCATTTCCGATATCAGGTGTCTTTTGTAATTATTCTGCAACAATCGTCCATTGTCTTGATCAAAATCGTGGTCTTATGCATTGATATGCAATTATATTGCATAATCGGTTTATATGTATGTTCTTTTGGCGTTCCTTAATCCTGGTTTTTAGGTTTCGTTTAGTGGTACCAATAAATTGGCTCGAGCAATCTTTCCATTTCATATTATATATGACATTTATCTGTGAATCATTATCTAATTTGTTCTTATCTTTTCGATCGATGAGTTCAATTTATTAATAGTTTTAGAAATTATTCTTTTATTATTCTTTTTACCAGCCCTCCTAATGTTGTTGGAGGTTTTGAAAAAAGATAAGATTACGATCAATTCCTCAAGGTCGGTAGTGTTGTTATTTTCTGTATTGTTCTTTATATTAAAAATCCTCTTTTTAGTACACTTATTTACCATCTACTCGGGATAGTTATCTTCAGCTAAAGATAGAATTTTGTATGAAGTGCATTATTGGCTTGAAAAAAGTCTAAATCCAAGGATCAAAGCGTTGCAAAAAATTTCTATACATTTTACTATTTTAATACTCGAATTTGTTCTTCCTTATTTTACTTCAATAAGTAATTAATTTGCTTTAGTTTGTTAAAAATTGTAATTATTTTAATGAAAATTTGCATAAATTTCCCGTTGACGCAATATTTACATTACATCTTGTTGTACTACACTGATTATTGCAACTATAAGTCGTGTTTTTTTTGCGTATAAAACGTAAAGTTGTATGCTTAAAAGTGATAAATCGGAATTTAACAGTTCTGTTCTCAACTGACAATTTTTGGTATCCTCTTTATCATAACAATGCTCCGCCTTGAAGCTTTTTCCATTAAAAGGGCCACGTGCCGGTACGTGGCGAATTTGAAGCGAAGAAAAAAAAAAAAGTGTCCAAGTGACAGTTGGCTTCAGCGTTATAATCACAATGACGTTATCACAGTAGGTTATCGAAAGTAATTCTAAAGTATCCGTAGTGACTGTTACATAAATTTAATCGGATACTTGCGTTATCATGCGCCGGTAAGCGGTACAACCAGGTACGCGATTTAAGACACCCGACTAACCGGTTGATTTCGTAGATAAAAAGCAAATAAACTCGTTCACGTGCTCTTTGTATCATTGTTATCGGCGTGGATTCTTATATGGGGGTAGGAAAAAAGCGGCACCGAATGTGTTACGTTGTGCTCGGGCCTCGAGCGTGTATAACGAGTTTGCGCTTTATTTATTATCATACTCAATTTGTTATTGGTGGAAATAAAATGTGTCCATATGCGTGCTAAATTAGATTGTCACAGCAGCGTTATTAAATGCAATTTCCTCTCGAGTGTAATATTCAAATAAAGCACTCGTCTTGGTAATTATTCAAATTATACCATAAGATTGTAGAATGGTGAGCATGAAATGCGTTAAGAAGGAAAAAGAAACGGTATAATAAATTGCTATATTTTATATAAAACAGTGGTTATTACGGTGAAACTAACATTGTTGCCGTTAATAACAGTGAAACTTCAAAATTAATGTAGCAAATGATAATAGTTAACGTTAATTATTCGTATCAGTTTTTTCCCCTGTAAATTTACGTTATTTTGTTTTCATAAAATTAATCGTGAATGAAATGACTTCCAGTCGTTTACGTAATAGTTATTTTGTTAATTAAACAGAATATTTTGGTGATTTAATTAAATTAAAATAATCAAATAGATTCGTTTGATTTGTCAAAATATTTTCTTTTTCGCGTAGAAAGATGTTTTGATTAGCTTTTTTAACTGACCAAATTGTCTATTTTTAGACAATGAATATTTATCATTATTAATGAGTATATATTATTTAATTTTATATATTAAGATGTATTAAAATTTCTGATCCAAATTAAAATTATAGGTTTTATGAGATTGGAGTATGTTTACAATCTTAAAAAAAAAGGTAGTAATTAGACCTTCTAATAAAAATAATAAAATATAGTTCATTACTGAAATATAAGTTGCAAATATAATATTTTATAATAATATAAAAATTACGTAGCAACAGTTATTGCATATTTAATTGGTCATACAGAAAAATATATTTTTCAATATTTACGAAATATGCATAACTGTTACGGATCCTTTTTTTTTTTTTCGGTGTACCTTTCGGCACTGTTACCGGCAAAACGTGAAATTATTGCAAACGCACGAAATCGCTCGGAACGACCGTGTCAGCTGTCGCGCATTTTCCAATGTCAACTGGAATAATTAATGACAAAATGTTCGGCGTCTTCTTGTTGACTTTTTGATAAATCTGTTGTCGAAGTTTTGATTTCGGGAAGCGCGCGTTTCGACGGGTCGTTTCTTATTCGTAGCGGGCCCGCTGACGAAGCAAATTTTTCGTGTACCGACGACTTTTTTCCCCAATGTTCCTCGGCGCACCGAAACAGGGGGACGGGGGCATTAGCTTATTTAACTTAACATCATTAAAAGGAAGAACCGGCGCGCCCGCCGTGTTACACGATACGGAGGTTTGCCGATTGGATGGAGATTTGTTTGGTTATTCCGTTAGCGATTTGTAGATTCACTTATCGCGAAAAAGTGTAACACTTTTATCCCCAGTGGTAATAAAGCCTGTATGCACTGCTGTAATTCAAGCCGACGCGAGTAACGTAAATATGAGATATTTACTTATCATAACGACAGGTTGATATTGCTTTTAACCGCGGTAACAATGCCGGAATCGGGTTTTTACTTTCACCGGCTGAAAACGGCCGTTGAATAATTGAGGTCACGAGTAAGGCAAACATTGTGTGACAAATTTTAATTGTACCACAATTAGGAACATAAATGCGACGCTTAACACTCGCTCGAAATTTATCTGATTCGCGATCTTACATTGTGCTAATCGACGTGTTACAGTATGAAGTCATAAATTATATCACTGTTTCATCGTAACGTGAATGCAGATTGTGGTCGAAAAATTGGGTTGCAAACAATTTCTTCAAAAACATTATTACAGTTTACAGCAAATGATTGTCAATTATTATTACTTGGCAAGTGTCAAAGTATTAGTAAATGTTCTACAATTTTTACTATACTGGACAGTAATATAAATAAAATAAAATAAAAATGAAATTCGATTTTAACAATGCAGATTCTAAAGTTTTGAGTACGATTTAAAACCTTTTTTTTCTCTGTTTACCATACAGAATTAATGATAATTCTTTCAGTGTAATTACACTATTAGTTAGAGTCATTCTCAAGCCTTTTGATTATATTTTCTAACTGAACCATTACTGATACTATCTACAACATTTATTAACACATTTTTTATATATCCAATTGCATTGTTTGATGAACATCAGCAAGGCGTTACTTAATACGTTTGAACAAGCAAGGTATACGATGATCCGGAAACAAAAAAAAAAAAAAAAACGAGTACGAACAATTTCCGCGGGAGAAATGTTTCCTTATCGAAATCGTGCAATTGAATTGATAAGGTCATTATGCGGTAACAAGTGGGCGTCTTTTTCTTTTTTCTCCTGCAAGAAATTCGAGACTATTCATTTCAGACGTCGAGATTTAAATATATTACCTGGTTTCCTTGTTGCATTGTCTCGGTAATTTCATTGAAGACCGTTTATAATTGTCAATCTCCGTTAGTAATTTCGTTCGGATCAGGTGAGTCGATAGTTTTGTCTGCTCACCATGAAGAGTTGCTTTGTAATTCGATTAGTAATTGAGTTATAATATCGAGGAAGGACGATCATCAGATAACATCTATCAATTTTACCTTTATGAAAATATTGACAACACCGAAGGATTTTTTATATTGCAAGTTTAAGCAGTGTTTACTAAATTAATTTTGCTTTTCTTTTAAGCCTGTCAAGTTAAATTTGAAATGTCCAACTTATTTGAAAAGAAATATTACAAAATTTTATGTTTTTAAATGTATAAATGAAAATGAAAAGTATAATTCTTTTTACTTTAATTAACGTTTAACGTAAATTATAATTTTTTTTTTAATATAAATTTAACTCAAATCGAACCATTTCAATCGCGAATTATTTTTCGTTCGTTGCTGAAATAAATTCTTCGATGAACATCTCAATGATTTAATTTTGATATCTTTGACCCAGTTACGTTTACAATTTGAATGATTATGGAAACATCCTTGAAAGTGACCTGCACTCACAAAACTGTCTATTTAAGAGTAATAGAATATTCTTATATTAAATAGGATTTCCATTCATTATATGGACAAAACAAAATTCTATTGATAATAAGAATAAATAATTCTTATATATTTGTGTAAAGAATAAAGCATGTATTTATGTAAAGAATAAAGTTTCAGTTTAAGAATATTCAAGAGATGATACAAATTTAACCTAACAATTGCATGAAGTATATATACATATATACATACCCACACTACATATGAAAATATGTATATTTTAAAATAAGAATCATCTCAGTAATTGTTGCAAACATAAATTAATCTTGAAATTTGCAAACCTAATATAAATAATTAAATAACACTGACCGAACGTAAATAATTTAACACGAATGGAAGACAGACTGAAACAAAACTGCGACGATACAACTGAACTAGGCGTGTGTGTTTACAAATAGATATGTTCTTACAATAAATAGAAATCTGATTAGTATTATCTGAAATAAGATTTGTCATAAAATTAATTTCCTTTTAATACAAAAACTTAAATTTATTGTATACTAACTGAATATTCTTTTTTTGTTTTTTATTCTTATTTATAATTCTTCCTTGAACGAGGAATATGACTTTTCCTTCCTCTTTTTTTCTTTGCATTGAAACCAAAAATGGTCACTTCGAAACGACGATCACTTGACAGGAGTGAACATTTTTTTTCTTACAAAATATTCAAATCAACTTTTCACTCTCGAAGGAAGTAAATCTGACTCTGTTTTGAATTAAATTGCACTCGGAAAAGTGCAATTGATCGCACTTTTTGCGAGGAAAAATCCGGCGAACAAAATACGGAGAATAAAATCATGCTCCCATACACTATAAAATATTTCCCTGCCGAATAATAATTAGGAAATAATAAATGTTATAACAGCGGAAACTTATACGCAACCGCAACGTTGCAGAAACGTAACAAACTTTACTGTAATAATGCGGCAGAGCAACTGTTCCGTGCGAGGCAGACCAAAACTAAGAAAATTACAAACAAATAATTTGAATTTTGTAGAGTAAATTCCGCCATTCCGCGTTATCTAATCAACGGTTTCTTTCACTCGATCAGTATCTTTTATACTTTTGATTATAATTCTGATAACATTTCAAGTGAATTTTCCAATTCCGGCTAACCGCGTCCAGCAATTGCTTTTAAAAATTCAATGCTTTTCTTAAAACCTTTCTTCCAATGCACAGAACACGAAGAACTGTGCTATCCGGAAATTTATGATTTTTTTCTCTTTGTGACCTTGGGGAATATCTGTATATGAACACCTGTTCCATGAGACTTACTTCATTTGCGATGCACGAACGCAAAGAAAAGATTAATAAAAATTGCCAATATTGTTAACAAAGTAAACATATATTTGAAAAAAAATTAACATGTTTTCAAATATACGACCAATAACAATGTTAGCAATTTTTATTGGATCTTTTCTCCACGTGTGTGAGAACCTCTTCAGAGCCATAAGATTATCAACATAATTAATAATCATTCCCAAAACCACTACGTGTTAGGGAACCCAAGAAAAAAAATTTATTTTTCATTTGCCTTGACTTGGTTTTTCAAAGTTACCATTGAAATTCTCTTTACATCACCAATAAGTGCAATTCTTAGTCGTTATAACTATAAGATGACAAAATGCGTGGGGAGAAGCGTGCGATAGACGGTTAGAAGCGCGTCCACTAATACGTCGTATGAAGTGTCTCTTTATCAAAGTGCGTAAGACAGTTCGATCCTGGTAGCGCGAGCGCCAATTTGTTCTCGGTGGCGGCGAATCGGCGTCCTTTTTTCACGGCCGCCATGTTTGCGTTGTCATTGAAAAGGAGCCCCGCGGGGCTAAATTCTGCGACACTTAAATCCGAAACAATTCATTAGCGGATACATCGAATGGCAATGGAATACCAGTGGCGCGCGGACTCGGGATTCTTCCGATGCGCCGACCTTGCGCCTCGCGCATCGCCATTAATGATACGTGTCATTTCTTGCGCAAACGGCGCGTTTTGTTTGTCGCAATTTCAACGCCGCGATCGTACGTCACCCGCCATGACAGCTCCTAGACTCATTAAGCCGCGCTTCTTTATGGTATAAATAGACGGCTGCGTCGCGGTCCGCGACGAGGGCAAATGGAATTTCGCGTTGGCCCTCCGCGCGCACTCTTTCTCGTCCTCCTGGCCTTTTTCCTTCGCCTTCTTCGTTTCTTTCGTTCGCCCTCTCCCTCTGGCCGTCGCCCTCCCCCTCTTCCTCGCTCGCTCGCTCGCTCGCTCGCCCGCCGTCGCACGCACACCGCCGCGCCACCCGAAATATGTTGAAACGCGCTCGCGCACGCACACGGAGGCGCGGACACCTCGCCGTTTCCACCGTAAATTCGTGCCTCGCGATTTGTTTTTTGGAGCAGACGTTGCCAAATTGCCGGCCGACTAAAATTACCGTCGAAAGTGTCGCTTCTTCATTTCTCCGCCACGGCCGTTTCACTTTCAACGTAACCCCGATTTTGCGCCGCGCGATAAAACCCTCGCGCCAAATGCCAGCCGGGTTATTTAATTTAAAACTACCGCCATAAGCGCTACCTTAATGGCTTCTTTGTTGTCGACTCCCTCTCCCCCTCCCCCCCCTCCCCCCAACGCGTTGATGTCCGGCTATTTGATGTCACCGAAAATCGATCGCGCGAAATGCTATTGTTGGATTAAGAAATTGTTCGCGCGGTCAAATCGAGCGATTGTCCGGATTAACGGCAAGTTGTTTGCGCTCGTCGAGCATACGCGAAATTGTCGCGCGAAACTCCGGCGATCATTTGGATGACTTTCTTTTTTATCATATTAGAGATTCAGAAAATTTACAGAGTTTAATGACTTTGATGTTCTTTTTTTATTTGAAATAATAGGAAATCGAGTATAGTTCAGCTGGATAAGGTTCGTTTGCTGTAAACTATAGTAATTTTTCCAATGAACTTTTCCTTGGTGTATGGTCATTATAAAAGTCAAGATTTACATCATGAGATTCGTTGTAATTACTAGATTAAAATTTACTAGATTATATCTGGTTCCGGGCCCGTTTACCGGTGTGAAAAGAAAGTAGCCTTGATAAATCTGACGACGCATCTGGTCAGGATGTTAATTTAATTACATGTAACCAAGTTGTGGACACATTCTGGTAATAACATTGGAAAACTTATGAGTAATCAATCAAATTTCTTTTAATTTGATTAACATTTGGTAAAGTCTCAAAACTCAGAAATATCCTTGTATACAGTATATTATTTGGAGATTAAAAATTTTATAATATCCTAAGAATGTACCACACACATTTCTAGGATTGGACATAGGATATCTTCGGATATTTATACTACTAGGGTTGCTCTAGAGATTATAGCCGCCAACAGTATTGACACTATTGTTACAAGTTTAATACATTACAAGTCGTAACTCTTTTCTACGATTGACATCAAAACAACTATAAAATAAAATTACGGTCAAAGTGATTCTCAATCCTACATAAACATTCGCTAATTAACCATCTTGCAACTATACAATTATAAAATGTAGAAAAATCATATTATAAGTCAGTCTAGCCATAAAGTATAGAAATTCTGTGCGAAACTTTCTTTCTCGCGTGAGAAGTAGAAACGAAAAGAAGAGGAAGAAAAAATAGAATCAGAATGACGATTGGATTTGGAGGGAAATTGCGAGGAGCATCCGGGGTCCATCAAAGGGGATAACGGGACTCTTGGTGTCGCGGACGGTACGGTGAATGGGGAATGGGGAAGGGGGGGGGGGTGACAGCGGTCGGTGCGTGGTGATCGCACAGCTCCGGATCGGGGCTACGACGGTGGGTTCTGCCTCGGCTACGTTCGCGCAACGCTCGCGTGGCGTTGCGTCCGTCATTCGGCGAGGGGTTGCGGGCTCGAAAATCAAGGGAAAGCTTACCACCTGGCCAATCGAACCCCCTGCCGGAGCCGAGCGCGCCGTCTCGCTCGCACACTCGGGGGGCCAGGTGGTCGAGCGTCCGGCACATCCCGCGCGACCAGCGCGCCCGCGCTTCCCCGTTCCCACCCTCCCGCTCTCTCTTTCCCTCTCCCTCTCCTTCTCTCTCTCTCTCTCTCTCTCCCTCTCTGCCCAATATAGCCGTATCTACAAAATAATGCACCGCGCCATTCCCATTGCAGTTCGTCTGCATACCAACCGACCGAGCCACGACCACGCAATTCTCTTGTTCTCGTTTATACACGAGTTCGATCGCTATACCCAAAGTACTCCTTTCACATATTTGTTCAGATTCACCCTAGTCAAATCCGCACTTGTCCCTCTCTCTCTCTCTCTCTCTTTCTCTCCATCGCACCGTGTACTCATTGGTGTACATTTGCGAACCCGCGCACACGACCAAAGATGCGTGTACACGCACGCACATAGGCATACGCACACACACACATACACACACACATATATATACACACACACACGGTCGTACACAGAGGAGAACAGTATACTCGTTTCTGCTGCCGTTTCGGTGTATCTCGTTTCGAATTTAACGTGGGTAGTATAAACCTGAGCAAGATAAAATGTTGCTGACGCGGGGATTGCAGTAATTGTAACAACCGCCGGCTTTGTGCGGCCGGAATTATTTCTCATTCGTATAATAACGTCTCTCCCCTCGCTCGTCGCCGTTATCATAGCCGACAATGTCGCAATCCCACGAAATCATCCTCGCGTCGGCCAATTCAATTGCGCGTTTACACGCTCCCGGACAATTTTCGGGGCCGACGACAAATTCCGCCCGAGCGGACTTTTGCCGCCGCGCGGACAGAAGAACCGCGCGCGCCAAGGTTTCGTAACGCGCGGTTAACCGCAGCGCAGTCGTATCGATCGTGGAAAAGAAAAGAAAGAAAAAAAAAAAAAAAAAATCGGCCGCGATGCCGCACCGCGGGGCCCCGCTTTTTTTCTTCTTCTTCTTCTTTTTCTTTTTTCCCTCCCCCTCGCCGTCCTGGAGCGCTCGGTGTTGCAACGACAACTCGCCCAACGGCACCGAGTATTGCATTTCATTTCGTTTTCCTTCCACGTTTGGATGCTATTTGAACAGTTGTTTCCACCGAGATAATGTCACTTTATCGATTCATTAAATCTTGGTTAAATACGATCTTCCAAACTAACGACTGATGTACGCTCTGTGGCTCGCCTTTTCCACGTGTTGACATTTGACATGGATACGACTTTTTGCGGGAAGGGTGAATCCCCCCCACCTCCACGTTAATGGCCAACTTCGGGCGTAACGAAACGGCAATTCAGAGCGTTACCAAATTTTTCGAGGGCTTATATTTATGAAAAAAATATTTATGTACTTGTGCTGTGTATATCTATTATTTGTTATACATTCTGCAAATTATATATATATCAATTATATATAAATACATGTTATACATTTAAGAGTATACTGCAAAAGTATTTAGAAGGGTTTGATAAAAGTATGCATACTAAGAAAAATGTGAGAAAAAAATAATAATGTCTTTAGCCCTGTTTTGGATACATGTCAATATTTGAATAAATATTTCTATTTTTAAAAGTAATAATTTCAATGTAAAGGGGAAAGTTTTCCTTTTTAAATAGTAATTTTTATTGAAAAACTGATAAACAATAACATCAGCTGCCATGTTAATTTCAATGTGTTGACTGAAATTTTAATGTAGCTGTTTTCTATATACAAGATATTCAGTGTTTTTGATATGCGATATACAAGATATTCATTATTTGCAAATACTTTGTTTTAAAGAAAAGAAGATATTTCAATTATGACAAGTGGCATTTCACTTACCTCAAACATAAAATTTTCCTAAACCTTATACTGTTTAAAGTTAAAACATCACTGATAAGAAACTATGTACACTCTAAAATATTATATTGATACCGAAGCATCGTTTGTTTCGGATGTTTCTATTTATTCTTGTTTCTACTTAACCCGAATTCGATTTCATGAATTGATTTTCAGTTCAGAAAAATTAATTATTCTTTTCATAACGTGATGCTGGTTAAGAGAATCGGATTTCTTTTTATCTAAATATTCAGAGGGTTTCTTCAAAATTTATTAGATGGATATCAAAACCAGATAAAAATGAAATCAATAAATTTGGTTTCGCCAGCTTGTAATACAGTTATCATTAAACTGACTTTTGATAAAACCGTCAAAATAATTTAAATCTTTTCTGTCTAGATTGATCCTTCGTAAAACAAGATTAATAAATTGCAAAATTTAATATTTGATTCTATTTTTACTCAGTAAAATTAACTCTTTTAATAAATGAGGAAGTGGAATAGTAGTGAAATTAATTCATAGGAATTTTAAATATTTTCTTTTTACATTTAAATAATATTTTACCTCTGCTTTATAATTGCTTCTATCATTCATAATAATTAATATTGCTTTGTATTCACCCATTTAACTCTAATTTCTCAGTTCGTAAAATTAAACTACGCGCTCTTCGAACTCGAGTAAAATTATATATATTAATATTAATATTAATTTTTTTTTACATAAAGAAATTTAATAGAATATTATGTCATTCTTATTAACTAGTTGATTAATTTATTAATTAATTATGTATTGGTTATTTCTTGAGTATAATATTTCAATGAAAAATTATATGTGTCATTGCTTAAAATCTCCCAGAGTTGATAAACACTTTACGACATAATAAGATTGTTATAGTAAGTCCAAATTAAGTAAACAACGCTATATGTAATAGACGAAAATCTACGTTCTAAATTGTTTACAGAATGATTCAATAATTACACTACTTGAACTCGTGTAACTATCTTGTTTCTGATAAAGTAAAGTAATACGAACATAAATTAGGGAATATAAAAATAATAAATATTTGTGTGTGTATATATATACATGTATCTTTGATTATATTTATAAATTCTTGTTGTAAAACTTTTTTTAATGTACCGTCTAATTAACAAGTTGAATATTATAAACAATAATAAATTATAGAAACTATTAATTATTTAATCAATTATACTAATTATTATGAAGTTATTTTGTATAAATTTATATAATATACAGCGAAATTTTATACATTTATTTTGTGATGCCTTCACTTTCTTAGTAAAGATTGCCAATTTTTTACATCTTTTTTTCCCCTCATTGTACAAGTTACAACTTTTTCAAATATAATTCAATAATCTTGATAGGGATTCATTTATGAAAAATAGAAAATCTTATAATTTAGAGAAAAAGATGTCCGATTTGATCAATCTATATCAGACTCACGTCACGAAAAGTCAGCATTTCTAAACTTAAAATCTTACGACTATCGGTGTCATGGTAGACGACCATATTCTCCTTCAAGGAACAAAAATTTTTTTTACGTAAAATCTCCATTTAATATTTACCGATGCAAATAAAATTTGTTCGCACTCGCCCAGCCAAACGTACCGCCCAACCGACTCAAGTAGAATAATTTGTTAAACGTCCAATTTGCCGTATAAATGGGTAAAAAATAACATTCGGCGAAACTCCCTTTTTAACAACATTGTTAGCCGAGCCAATAAACGTGACCGAAATGAAAAATGATCGTGACGTGGAATTTGTTGCAACGATTTTACGTCGAATCGTGACTCCGGTTACATTAACTCCTCCCAATGGCCGGCCATTAATTATCCGAAACAACGATAAACGACGAATAAATAAACATGAATGAATGAATGCGCGCGAAATTGAAATGAAGCTCTTTTTTTTTTCTTCTTTACCTTTTTTTTTTTTTTTTTTTCGAGCGTTAGTCAAGATGCTCTCTCGTGGAGCGCTCCGCCAAAGGTCGAGCCATTTCTCCGCCGGCAGAAGCACCTTTCCGGTTATCGTCGCTTCGATCTCCGACCGGCTCGTAGCCGAAAGTCGGCGAGTCGTAAAAAGGCTTCGGGCCTGGAAAGCCTCCAAGATAATTCCGAGGCACGACACGTTATCATCGGGCCCTTCCAAATTTATACCCCGGTCCCAACGATGACGTTTACTTTACATTCGCAAAGTAAACAGGATGTTGTGACTTGCCTTTTTTTTTCTCTCTCTCCTCCTCCCTCCTTATTCTTTTTCTTTCGTTAATCGCTTAATTCGTTTACAACGGCTTTACGGTTAAACGGAGGTAAAAATGTTCCTCCGCTCCGGCGGGGTCGAAGGAAACGATCTTCGTTATTTTATTGCCTCTCAGTCAGCGAGGTTTTCACGATGCTTGCAATACGGTTCTGTTGAGGTGAAATGTCGATGCTATTGTCACGGAATTAGAGTGTTTATGATTGTTATCGATGAGAAGTAGTGTTATTATATTGAAAGTACTTGTTATTTAAGGCGTATGATGTGCTCGTAGAATTTAGAGAACAGTTCATCATGTCAAGTATTTGTTTTATAATTTCATATTTAATTATATCCATGAAAAAATTGTATATAGGTGGCATATATGCCGTATATATGGTTACATATATGCCGCATATATGCCTGCATCTATGCACTACATATGAGTAGATATATAGCAACCTATATAAATTTTTTTCATTGATGATTCCAAAATTTTAATTCAATTTAATAAATCTTTAAATTGTTATTTCAATTTAAAATTCACAATTTCAATATTTATAGTTCATAATTAGCGATTTCTTTTTTCAAAGCTTTCTCAACAAAATTACCCCGTTTTTAGTTTTATATTTGGTATTCCTTCTTTGTTATTGATTATTACAAGTGTATGAATTATAGAGTAAAATAAAGTTAAGGGGTTTTATTAAATTGCATATTGAATGCGTTTAATATTATGAACTCACGTATGAGTTTTTCGTGCGAAATTTTTTTACTCGCTAAAACTAAATAATGATTTATGTTAAATTAAAATTTTTCTTTCAGCAAACATTACAAAAGCTTGCTCTGGTGGTAATAAATAACAGAATATATGAAATAATTTCTATTATATTTTTGTTACTTCACTATCGATCATTATTCGCTCATCGAAAGATGACAAATTTGACATGGAAAAATATAGAAAAAGATGAAAAACTCACTTCAAATGGCGACACGTAACTGAACCACTTACCTTTGGCACATCTGAAACAGAAAAATTTAAATTAAATAAGATTAATTGTCGAAAAATTTTGTATTGTTTTGTTGTCCATTATTTATTCTATAAATGTGTACTAAATCTTTATTACTGTTGCACTTTTGACAATTTAAAATTGCACTATTACATTTGGCCATTGGCTCTTGGGTAGAAAATGAATGAAACACGATACACGCATACGTGGAGCCTATTAGTCAGACACAATCTATTTTGCTCTCGAATATCGCGGGCAATATAAGCATTTATTACATATACCATTGAATACAATTTTACTTTTTATATACTTCATAAATTCTTTAAATCTTTCTTTCAAACTTTTGTTTCAGAAACCTGATTCCCTTAAACTACAAATTTATATGCATTTATTTCGCTCGGAGTCAAAATTTCTATGGATATAAAAGAATTGTATTATAATAAATAAATAAATTTTAATTCTACACATTGTAAAGTACTTTATTTATGTTTAAAGCTGTTATCAAAAATTTAACAGCAACTGCAACAAACTTTAATTTTCTTACAAGGTAAGGCAGAATTAAGTTTTTGATTTCAATTTAAAATTTAATATCTTCAGTTTTACACTGAGAAAAAAGTGTCAAGGATATCATCTATGATATATTTATATAAAATCAGTTTACCAATATAATATTTTGTGAGTTTAAAAAAATAAATATTTAAAAAAAGTAAAGGAATAATAATTTTGAATAGAACTTTCCCCTCGGCGTATTTGTAACATTTTTTTTTCTCGCTGCGTAAAATCAAATCAAAAGTGCCGCAACCCTTTCGTTGTTATGCAATATTTGTATTAAATTTGATCGTTTGGACGAAAACGTCGTTTGAGCTTTTCTAACATTTTTGACGTTGCTTTTTGAGCCGGGGCGCGGCACAGCCTTGGCACTATTTCTATCTGTCCATTAGGACAAGAAAAAAATGTAATAAACCACGACACGTAGACGCGCCACGATATCGTAAGCTTGCAGCTACGGCGAAAATTAAATTGCTCGGCTCTCCTTTGCGTCGCTTATGACTTTTGTTCGTTGTTTGTTTATTGTCCTACGCTCGAATTTATTTCCTCGGTGAACTGCCGTTGAAAATTGTTTATCAATAAATGTCCGCCTTCTCGTGACGCGAAATGATCACAGTACATCAGCCAAATCATCGATTCGATCATTATTGTGCAGTAAAAGTCCGCGCTTTGGCAAAATTGGCCAATGAATAGTGGCCCATGAGAATCGGCGAGCAATGATAAATGATCCGGTGATGAATAATATGTGGATAATAATCGGTAATAAACGGGCCGTTTCAAGTGAGCATTGCTGAAGTAATCGACGGAGAATAATAATAGAATAAGAATTGAAATAAGTGATAATGGATGAAAAATGAACAATGATTATTAGGAAATATTATGAGGAAGTGAGATGCACTAAGATATCGATGACAAGTTTATTAGCTAAACAATAATTAAATATAAATTACGAGGAAAAATGGTGTGACGAAAAAATAGCACGACAAATTGCCATTTTTATCTTTTTATCTTCTTGAAATAAGTTTGTTTCGTGTCTTTTTTCTTGCGCGTCAAGATAAGATCTAATAAAAAATTACTAACGTGCACGTGAAGTGGTCATATACTTGAAAAAATTGCAATATTACCATCTTAAGTTAGCGCAATGTTGACAATTTTTTCTCTCCATGTGATAATTTAAGATCAATAATTTATATTTAAAATACTAATCTTAATTTCGAATTGTGATAAATTAGTACACGTTTATAACTTAAGTTGGTAATATTTTATTTTCAATACGTATCGACCAACGTATTAGCAATTTTTAATAAATCTTTTTCCCTTTTTCTCCCGTACCATTTGGTTGGTAAAACGATCCTGGTGATCGATCATTGGCATTCACGCACAGTTTGTTTCTGCTTATGTGTCGCATGCACACATTTTTACGGTTTTACGGGCGGACTTTAAATATTTGGACTGACCAGTGCGCGGCGCAGCTGCCAGTTACCTGCTCGCTCGCACTTGCCAACGTCTGCGGTCGGCTGGTATTTACTTTGAAGCTTTTTGAATGGGACCTGAGTGCGTCTTGGCTTTCGTATGACAAATAATGTCCGCCATGTGGAACGCATCTAAACGCCACCGGGTCTTTTAACTCGGATGTTTATTCGCTTATTATGACGTAATTCCCAGCGTCAAAAGAATCACAATTGCGGCAGGTCAGTAGAGGGTTAATGGAATTTTGATTTCATTAACGTCTTTGGACGGCGAGTGGCGGCAAGAATGAGGGACCGTTTAAGGGAATTCGATGCCGTTCTCACGAGGGTTGTTTTAACGTCATCCCAAGCGAACAGAGGCCCGCTGACAGAAGAGTGGCCTGTTCATCAATTGTTACACTTGTTCGCTTACCATAATATTTTGTATCTGTTTTCACAGTCCCTTTCAAGTTTCTCGTTCGGCTATCTTTTTCTTCGTCGCCTATTCGTTTGATTGATGCAGGTGCAATGTTTTTTTTTTTTGTTTTGTTCTCTCAATGAGAACTTGATAATTTTTTTGTAACACTTATTTTGTATATAATTAACATTGCGTCAACTTCATTAACGTTAACTTTGTTGTAACTTCATTCAGGTGAATAGCTGTTTTTGTCGGAGATTTGACTGAATTAAAAGTGTATAAAGGTGAATCAATCAAAGTGTAGTAGAATAATGAATGTATAAATAAGTAATTAAACAGTAAATTCACGTTTTTTGTTAATCATATCCATCATTGCGAACTCAAGTAGGGAATTATAAAAAGAAGAAAATATGAATATTTATATGTTAATGATTTGATATTAACAATTATTGTTTATTTATTGCAATTATTTTTATTTATCACTTATCGGTGTAATTATTTCTATTAGTTAGTTTTTAGTTGTAGTCACTCATCATTTGTTATTACTTAATGATTTTTGTATCGTTGGTATTTATTGATTTATTTCAATAAGTTAATACTGCAAAAGTAATTTGCATTTATTAAAGGATAAAGGCCAAATTAAAAGCACAAAGAAATCAAACATTTCTCCCTCTTACATTTAACGGAAACAATAACACCTCCGATTAAAATACTTCGAATGCACAATGCGGGAAAATTAATGCTCCAAATATAATATTCCAGTACTCAAGACAAGCCGGGTTCATCTACTGAATATCTTATCGTTGATCCCCGAGTCTTAAACTGGGTAAAGCGCTGATGTGAATTCAACCTGATACGAACGGCAGGGGAGAGTAACTGATAGTAAATGAAATGGTATAAATTTGAAATAAATTTAAATTTGTCGAAATTCATGGCGGTAAATTGACTGGTGTTAAGTGGTGTTAACAATTATATACTTTCACTATACAGGAATAATTTTCTTTTTTTTTTTTATTTCAATTTGCAAATAATAAGTATGGCAAATTATAATAGACAAAGTAGAGAATATTTCCTCTACTAATTATATCCTAAATCAATTATGAATTATCTCTAAATATGCAATATCTTTTTCCCTCAGTATATTATATCATATCTCAATTCAGATCTCAATTTCATTAAACGAATCAAATATTTCATAAATATTTATGCAATAAAATTATTTGTTGATTCAACAAAATATTTTGTCGATTCAACAAAATCATTTTCATTGTTGAAACGATAATTAATAATTGTTCGATGTATAAATTGATATATATATATATATATATATATATATATGAATTTTTATATGTAACTAAATACTTCTGTTTATGAGTTTTTGAATGGGATATCTAGAATTCTCTTTGAAACGGTACAGTTAAAATGACTTCTTGCAGTGGTTTCCGGCAGAAACATCGCCTGTGCCCCATTGAAACCTACTGTCATTTATCATTTCAGTTTATACGCTTAGTCGTATGTAGTATATGTAATACAGGTATCTATTGCATATGATACTTCCCTACCTGCATCAATCATTTCATTCATACGGTTCTCATATCTTATATTCTCTACATGTTTTCGTAACTGCATCTTGAATTATTTGAATCAATTCAGAACTACTTTGTTCTATTTTGACGAACAACCATCTAAACTGTCGAGTGAATTTTATTTGACAGTACGATCGAAATGCAAAACTGGGCAACCTTCGTGGCTTATTCACCTGAATGAATTAATCTACCTTAAAAGCCAAAGTATCTTTCCAAATTTTTCCCCCTTTCCTCTAATTTTTCGTTTGAATTTTTAATTATTATATATTAACATACATATTTTAACATTGATTATATCTTAATTTAACACAAAAATATGTAAATTTGGCATGCACATTTTTTCCCGTATATAGCTCTTTCTATTACAACATTTTCCTATATGTAAATGTTATTGAAATGGTTCTTTAAATAATGTAACATTATTGTAAGTTTTTAAATAAAATATAATTGATAAAATTGAGGTTTAAGTCCGTGTCGTATACCTTATGAATCCGGTACTATATGTATACTAATAAGCTATGAGATATTTTGCATTAATTAATAATAATTATTCATTCTCGTCTAGATAACAATATGATCTATATTAAGGATATAATACAAATTCATATTAACTGTCTCGTACGAATTAATAAGTATTACTATTCAAAATAAACCACGTACACAAAGCGAAACAATATGTTGCTATGGAAAGTAACCGAGTTATTCTAATATAAAATGTGGTTGACTTTATAATAATCATGAAACTCTTATAAATTTTAAATTGAGGGGGAAAAAAACCAAGTGAAACGTTTTACTTGAAAAATAAGCTTAATTTTCCTCGGTAAAAATGTTCTTTAAAAAGAAATTGAAGGCGTGAAATTTAACGTGTAAAAACACAGTGAATTTTTCGCACATTGTAAGTGAAATCCCGATCATTTTCTATTTTTAGGATTAAAACTGAAATCATTTATCCTTTTTTGCGAATAATATAAAGTTGTTACAATTTACCTCTTTAATTGGCAATGAAATTTGGGTGGCAGCTGAATTATGATTGGATATTCGGCTAGAAAATCATTGGCGCCACCTACTGAAGATACTGGAATAATGGTTGGCTGATCCAGCCAAATATCCAGCCATAATCCAGCTGCCATTCAGCTGTTTTTTCCATGCGGATATTAAAAAAGGAATATTAATATTTCCATCAAAAAATCGTTTCTTTTATTATCTCATAACTCACTAATTATTATAATAAACTCAACATTTGACTAATAACAATCAAACTTCCATTGATTCAATCGCAAATAATCTCTTACAATGATCACGAAAAAGGAACGACGATGAAAAAAAGGGCCACCACTGTCTCCAGGATTCGAACTCGTGCCCTTCGCACTCGACCATCTCATCCAATCCCCTTTTGCCGTAAAAGAAGTTATCGCTCAATTCTTATCGGTTCGACGGCGAGGAATTAGAATATCCGCGCCATTTATGGAGCAACGGACGCGCGGTAAGCGTATCGACTAAACGATCGGCAGTTTTGTGTAAGGGAAGTTGCAAAGCGGCGGAAACATCGCACGGCTTTGAATAGTCAGTTCGGGCGGTGGAATCGAATTTCGGCCGGGGCGCCCCGGCCGATTTCTATTTAATGCCGGCTTTGCGCAGCGCCAAATCGCCGTATAAACGGGTTTTACAGTTACGAGGCGGTGTTTACGAGGCGCTCTCGGTAAGCGTTATTCCCGTCTATATAAGAACGCACGGCAGCTTGCATTAACGTTCAACTAATGGAAATTGCGTATACACGGCGGGGTCATTCGTTCGCGATGTTCGCGCTGCGTTTACGACGTCGTTCTCTGCCCCGGCTCTTAATGAACAATGGGCTCCGGGGGGGCGTAGAGGGCGCATCGATCACGCCGAATCTCAACCGTTAACCGCATCACAATTTCGCGTTGGCCCCGCATTATGGACGCTTTATTGCGAAAACGAGCGCGGACTAGGAATGCCGGATTATACACCGGGGCCGGCCGTTATCGTCGCGCTCATTCATACGCGCGCCTTTGCCTTCGATTAAATCCCGCTTTTTGCCATCATTCGCGCGTTTACACGCTGTTTCGTTTTTCATTTTCGCGACCTACCAACCCCCCCCCCC
>JABFPN010002253.1:0-23302 GCA_022817305.1 Leptoteleia sp. ZL-2020
CATTTGGATGAATCTCCCAGAGTAGTATAAATAAAATGTACCAACATTTGACACATGACAGTTT
The DNA here is from genome assembly GCA_022817305.1 of Leptoteleia sp. ZL-2020. NCBI lineage: Eukaryota > Metazoa > Arthropoda > Insecta > Hymenoptera > Scelionidae > Leptoteleia > Leptoteleia sp. ZL-2020. The sequence continues at coordinate 65 of JABFPN010002253.1, forward strand.
ACCTAACCTAACCTAATTTAAGGCAGCGTTTCTATCAGACGCGCATTCAGTGGAATTTTTTTTCCTCATATATAGGGAATTCATGTATTAAATATTTTGTTTTATTACTATATTTAAATAAGTATGGTTGAATCACCCATACTTTAAAATATAAATTAAATAAATTATCAAGTTGTTGTAATAAAACATTTATTACCCTACAAGTATGGCTGGATTTTCCATACTATTTTTTTCAGTGTACGGTACTGTACCCAGAGTCGTAAACTTATTTAGTTAGATTTTAAAAGTCAAACATTGGCCAATTTTGATTTTTTTACTAAACTTTTAAATATTTTTGAAATAAATTGAGTTTAGTAACTTACCTAGGCTTCCAAAAAGTGGACCGTGTATAAGAGGGGTTGGAATTATAAATAGATAAAAATTATTTTTATATTTAATTTATGAGAATCCATTATTGCAATATAACTAAACTATATTTCAATTACTAATCCAATATTACCGAACAATTAAAGTGATTAGAAAATGAATGTCCCATTTCGAAAATAAATTCATTTCACTTGAAATACCAAATAACTTGATTTTTTAAGCTCATTAACATTTTTCTTACCATGGCAAAGGGATAATCTGAAACATTATCGCTTAATACAGAAATACAATCTCGACCACCCCGGGAACGACCATAGAAGAAATACCAATATTTCTAAATCCATAATTTCCTAATTCCCTTAATAGATTGAACTTGTTCATCAAACGGTGAATTGTAATTGTTAAGAAACGAATAAGAATCGCCGTGACAGTAGCAAGCCCCGCCAACATTTCAATTCCATGATAGTCCGGCACACAAGATGAACGCGCCGCTTGCGATATTGTGAAAACTCGAAGGAGCGTAACAAGGGCGATCGTTCGCCGAAAAGCGTAGGTCCCTAAAGTAATACTGCACGGGCAACATAATTCCGATTTTGCCATCGTAAGCCGGACACTTTTGGACAACCGGAAAATGGGCGATCCGTCGAAAAATCGGTATTGATTGTAAGCGGATTTTCGTGCCTTTGTATTGTGCGTGTCCAAGTATCCCCATCCCGGTGGTTCACACCTTAGCATAATACCCCGCTCGGCGAGGAGCGCGCATTGGTTCGCCATTGTTGGTCCATCTATTTACATACTTCCTTCCGCATGCACGCGTTTCCCTGCAAACTGGCTTCTTCTTTGCGCGCCTGTTTTTGCCCGCCATTGCGTTATACCGTGTTAATGACACAGCTTCATCTGTATGTATTTTGCTTTGACAGTTTGTCGAGATATAATTTGCAAAGTAATTTGAATTATGGTTAGAGCTAAATTAGCTTTTTTTCCGTTTTAAAATCAAAATTTATTCATACACAGATTTAAAGAAAAAAAATAATGAATTTAAAATTATGGGAATAGATCAAGCTGAAGTAATAATTTATATGAATCTTACCTATATCTTATTATTTTATTTAACTTTTTTTCATATAAATAATTCTGATAAATATTTTAACGATATAAAATATGTTTGAATCATTCCGAAAACTGTAAAAATATTTCAAGATGTACAATTTTAGGGGGAAAATGGAACACCATTTCGTATTTCGTTAAGATTATAAAAATATTATAGCAGGATATTGACAACTCCCAACCATTAGCTTTCGGTTAAGAAGTAAACAGATTTTCCTCGTCGAATTAATGGTTGTAAATGTATTGGTATTGGTGTAATTAAATACAACAAAGAATTATAGATAAATTATCACAATTAAATTCGTTTTAGGGGAAAACTTTATTATAAACATAATTAATAATTTTCATTGTGTTTGAATTGTGTTAATATATTATTTAGTTGAACCAAGTGTTTTCTTCTGCTTTTACTTAACATTTACAAACATTTATAAAAAGCACATTAAAAAGGACCGTGATTTTGACTATGAATCAGCATTAATATATTTAATCATTTCTGTTCTTCTAAAACGTAGAAAAAAACGATGACTAACAAAAACTCATACAAAAATTATATGTATAATGTTCAAAGTTTTTAAGTTTAATTTGAGTTCATAACACCTATTTAAGAGTAATAGAATATTCTTATATTAAATAGGATTTCCATTCATTATATGGACAAAACGAAATTTTATTTATAATAAAAATAAATAATTCTTATAAAGCATATGTTTATGTAAAGAATAATTCCATTTATATTAAGTGGATTTTGTTTAGAGAAAAGAATAAAAATAGTTTCAGTTTAAGAATATTCAACAGATGATATAAATTTAACCTAAAATTTGCATGATGTATATATAAATACCCACATTACATAAGAAAATATGTATATTTTAAAGTAAGTATCATATCTTTAATTGTTGCAAACACAAATTTGTCTTGAAATTTGCAAACACAATAGAATTAGTTAAATAACACTGACCGAACGTAAATAATTTAACACCTATGGAACACTGACCGAAATAAAACTGCGACGATGACAGCTGAACTAGGCGTGTGTATTTACAAATAGTCATAATCTTATAATAAATAGAAATCTGATTAGTATTATCTGAAATAAGATTTATCATAAAATTAATTTCCTTTTAATATAAAAACTTAAATTTATTGTATAATAACTGAACAATCTTATTTTAAATTGATTTTTTATTAGTTTTAATAGGAAAAGTTTCTTTGTACATTTTTCTTAAAGTAAGTATATTTTTTTCTGAGTGTATTGTATCGTTTCAAATATATTCCATATTTACGATATAAATAGTAATTTGTTGGATATTTTTTTTCTGCTTGTACCTATGATTCAGAGGGAATCGTGTACAACAAAGTTGAATTCAAACCTCGGGTTTTATATCTGATTAAACCGACATGGTAACATAGGGTTATACGTGTAAGCCTGCTATCGTCTATGGGGAACATACAACAAATGAATAATGAAAATAAAACCCGAGATGCTATCGGTAAGCACCAACGGATTACATACACATCATCGCGAATGTGATGAACTTATAAAGTACATAATACATATCCTCAATCGATAAAAAATCACATACTAATGCAAATTTAATACATTCTATTATTTAATTCTATACTTTAAAAATAGTTGTACACTTTATTAATACAAAAGTTAACTTAGCATACAAGAAATATTAACTTTTTGGACTAAAAAATAAGTTGTATCGTTAAAGAAAATCACTACAAAAAAACTAAGAGAAATTCTTCTTGTTGGGCAAATCAAAAATTATAGTTGAGAGAACTTAATCAATTGCAACTTACTTTTTTAGTTGGTTTTTTTGACAAATCATGTAATTTAGTTGGAATAACTACTCGTAATATATATCTTACTTGTGTTCAAATAAATTATTTAAGTTTGGGATTCTGATTAATTTACGAGTAAGTAAAATATATTTACACTTATATGTAATATAAATATAACTGTGATATAGCTAAATAATTTTTAGTTGGCTGGACTATATTTTTCTGTGACTGCAACTAAATTATTTTTAGTTCGGTCAACTATTGTTCAGAAATTGATATAACTTTACTTCTTAGATATATTAACTGAGCTATATTATATTTGTCGAAAAAAACAAACTAAAGTATTTTTAGTTGACTGTAATATATTTTTCTCTGAGTGAACTTATAAATTTTGTTGGATATGATGCTGTTTATATATTGAGAAAAAATATAAAAAATACTAAATTTTATAGTAAACGCCAGGTGTACTTGTTTCATGTAAAAAATTATCGTGCAAGTCTAGTAAAATATGCTTAAAACCTTGTAGAAGATGCTCGAAATTGAATAATAATGATTTTCAATATATTTTACAAGACTTAACTAATATTTCTTAAAATGAGATAAGCATATCCGGCTGTTTAACAATCACTTTTGATATTAGTTATATACTTCTGAGATATTAAAAACGTATTTCGGATATGATGCTGTTTATACGGATGAATAAATGTTTAACTATTAATCAGGCATTAAAATATTTCTTTGGTACATTTAGAGCATTCTTAAAGTGTATCAAATTTAATCTTTACTGTTGTAAAAGTTGATATTCAGAGATGCGTGGAATGTTCCCGCAACGATTTCAAAAGCAAACTGTCAATCAATGGCTCAGCCCCTACACGAAAATTATTATCATATCAAAGATAATAATTTCCCAGATGATCGTGTAGAATCCGCAATTATTCACGTTGCCTCGCTCAGTCATTGTATACATGACATACTTATTATATACTTTCGGCCGTGCGGAATAACAGTGCCAACGGACGACGAGCTCATCTTAAAATATAATTGATATCTCAATCGTTGCAGCAAACAATGGAATGGGCCGATTGAAAAGCGAAATATACGGGACTGTATCGAATTTCTTTCATAATAAACCACCTCCTCTTCCAGCGAGGAACAACAAACACTTGGCCGGGTCTTGAATTGTTGGCGGGACGCGAAGAAACACAAGTACCGTAGCGTGCCGCGCGGATTACGCGCGGATTACGCGCGGAAGATAACATGTCGATGCTTTCTAATAGGTCGCACATATTTCCCGCATCGAAATTCAATCCTCCTCAGTCTCATCCCCGATGTCGCAACATCAACTGTCAGGGCGAAAAGACACCGAGCGCGTACGCGGCAGCTCGCACACACGCACCGCGCACACATGCGCGGCTCGCATAAATTTTATAATAACGTTTCACCAGCGCCGCCGGCCTTTTCTGACGATCGGCCGTATTATTTTTCCGTTCTTCTTCCTGCCTAGCCAAATTGGCTCGAACGGAATCTCGGATTACGGACACTCGACACTGCGGCCTGTACTCGGACGCCCGAAACTCGAAAGTCTATAATATTCCATTGGGCGAGGATCGCTATAATCGGGACGCCTATGACCGCCGGAATGGTGCCGTCCTCGTCCCACCGCGCCCTGTCCTAATGTCTTAGAAATAAGGGTAGAGGACCTTTCGCTCGAATGTGATGTAACCCAATAGGCTTCCCGCAGGATCATCGTGCCACGCTACAAAAGCTGATCGGCACATCGCACGCGATCATGGGGCACGTCAAAGAAACTGACGACCTTCCTAGCACCAGTTGGTCGCAAGTCAAACTCACGCCTCAAACTCGCCGGCTCACCTTCGTTGCGTCCAACTTAGTATCAAGTAGCTGCTTTTAACCAACTTTCGGCTATTCCGATGGCGTGCGCGAACATGGAGTTACGACAAAATTTAATATGCCGAATTATTTAGATGCGGATAAATACGTTTTGTTCGGTTAAATTAGGGCGGTGTGTGGCACTTCCAAGTGGAAAATCGCTCGAGAAACAGCAAAGTAATCGAGCATTTTCATTTTGGTACGGTTTACTTTCGTTTTTCTTTTTTTTCTTTTTTTTTTTTTATTTTATTTATTCTACCGGAAAATTGTTCAGCAGACTGAAAACGTCTGAGAGGAAGAATGAAGGAAACTGAAATGCTCAGATTTTGCGGCGGGGGTATTGACTAATTTGAAAGTCACAGTTTGCCTTGGTGGGCTGTTTTAGGTTTTGAAGTTGAAATGGTTTCGAATTGTAAAATGGAAATGCGCCAATACTTAACTGGTGGTGAGCCAGTACTTAGTGTGTACTGGCTAATGATTGAGCCATACTTCAGCCAATGCTATTGTTCCATACTGTGCCAGTTCTGGGCCGTATTATAATTTCCATTATTAAAAATGAACGGGTGTGTAAGTCTCGTAAAAAAAAGCATCAAAATCAGGCGTAACATAATGTTACGGTCCTCAACAATACAACTACTGAAATCAAAAGCGATGCTTCTGAAAAAAATGAAAGAGATCAAAGAAGACGCTCGTTTATTTCAAAAATTTCTCAGTCACTGATTTCTTTGGAATCGAAAATGCCGTCCAACAGTCAAGATTTAACAAGCGGAATCCCATCGATCCAAAGAATTTTTAAGTAGCCAATTTGCCACGCGAATGTGGTGGAAACCCTTTGCAGGTTTGGCCGTGCGTTACATATTGTTATCTCGTTCTTTTACGTAGACAAAATTTAAGTTTTCTGTGATTGTGACGCTATTTCCATGAGGGAAAAAGAGATGAAGGGCTGCGGTCTCATTCAAAAGCAATCAGCCGTTGTATCTTTGTGCGTGAAACACATTCGGTACGCCTATACATGCATACGGGTTTATATATGTATATATACATATGTGGTTAGCAAGTACTCTCTTGTTCGATAAAAATGTAACAGTAATTGATAACGATTTGATGCCGCAGCGTTTCACGTATCATTGATTATTTTGTACTACCTTTATTGGCATTGTCTTCGAGCCGCAAGCAAAATATTTTAATTCGACGATTTCGTCGTATTGTTTGATTTACAATGCGTACGCGGACTCTTCGTACGCTGGATGAATTGACCCTTTTGAATTGTGTTCATCGACTCATATTTCACGGCCAATTTATGCAATTTGTCTTCATAGATGTTTTATACTTTTCAAAGAATTGAATACACGGGTTAATAATTTAGAAGAGTTCTCAATAGTTTATGATAAAATAGTTACATTCCGTTTCAATGGTAACTTAATGATATTAATTGGCACTTTTATTTATTAAAAGTATATTTCTTCTGGTTAATTCATTATTTGTGTTTACTAATAAATGTTTCTCCTTAATTATATATACATAATTATATATACATAGTTATTGAAATTTTATGGTAATTAAATTTTGCAGTTTACATTAAAAGAACTTAAGAAGAGAATTAAGTGTTTAATAAAAATATAATTTAATGCTTCTTAAACTCCTTGTTAAAGAATTTTGTTTCAATTAAATATGTTTATTTATATATATTATCCTGATATATTAATAAAATTTATTGAAATTGAATAATATTTACCTTATGACTTTTAAAAGTTTTTAAATATTATTTTATGAATACAGTATTGAACTGCAAATCAAAATTTAGTAAACATAAATAGAGTAAACTTACTAGTAGGGGATAGTACAACTGGCGCTTTTATATAATTTTTACGATGGGGTGTAGCCCTTGCTAAGATTGTGGCGAAATAATAAGATTATATTTCAATCCATTTTCAATATGGAAAGCATGTAATATGGTTATTAATATCTAATATCCACATAATACTAAATTCATTTTTGTTCGTAGTAACGTTAAATACAATGCCAGAATATGTAAATTAATATAATTTAAATTAAACTGTATAACAATTTCTTTCATGATTTAAAATATATTAAATAAGAACATTTTTGCAATAAATATGATAACATATACATGTTAACTATGTAAAACTTGTAATGAAATATTTTGTCAATGATTTTATCTTAATTAATTTTAATTTTATTACCTGATGTTGTCAAATTAAAATAAAATACATTAATTTACGGATATTCTATTAATATGAATTGTATAATATTTCTTACAGTTCATTAAATATTTTTTCGCCTTGAAAATAAAACTCGTTGATAATCCAACATTCCATTAACTTGGAATAAAACCACTTATTTGACTAATAAACCTATCAAAGCTAAACTTATTAAATGTAGTATTATTTCGTTATATTTAATAATTCTTCAAACTTAATAATATAACTGATTTATTTGTATAAAAAGACATGTTGCAATCCCTTTCCGAACAGTATTATCTTAAATCAATAGTATGAATATATTCGCATTAATGCAAATTAACTGTATTTAGTGTAAATTAAATTAAATATTATTTGGACATACATTGTCAGTTAAAAACATATTATTCGATAAGTAATAATTTATATGTCCACGAATTTTTGAAAAACTTGTTACTTGCAAATAATCGTAAAAAAAAAATAAACTACATTTCAGTTTCAGTTATTAAATCACAAAATAAAACGTAATATAAAATCCTTGAATATATAATTTATACAAAACTATAATACACGAAGTTATTTCAATAGCATAAAGCAAAATGGAAAGCTTGATTTAACAACCAGACAAATCTTTTACACAACCACATCCGAATATAACTCAAACTTTTATTTTTCATCGCTTATCTGAAACGATGCGTTAATAAATTGTGCTATTTCGTTTAATACTACACACAGATAGAACAGTATATTCACTTCATTTATAATCATCTTTCGCATTTCAATAATTAATTCATCCAATTCAATTGGCTTTAGTCAATATTCATAACTTAATTTATAGTCAGTTGATTTAAATAAATTAATTATTGCACTAAAATAAATACGGCTTTTATTTGTGCGTGTATTCTTTTTATAAAAATCTCTTCCAGTCGCGAATTAAACGCGTACAATTTGTTCGCAACTAAAACTAATTTTCCACTGAATCGTCATTGCGCAGTGTCGCATCCCCGTCGGATAATATTCTAACAAGATCATTCGACGATTCGACAACGTTTGCATAAGAGACGGTGTCTCGGCTGCGCCCTTTTCGTATCATAGTCCATTTACCCATCGAACTTCTAAACAAGAAAATTAATCCCGCAACAGCACAACCGATCATAAGTATGGAAAAACATGACCACAAAGCAGTGTACGTCACGTTATCCGATTCCTCACATTGCAGTTCTTCTTCGGTTATTTGTGAAAGAAGTTTGTTCCGGTGTTGCGACGGATATAAACACCTATTAAATCAAATTAAATTAAAGTTAATTCAAAGTATTGAAATATATGTACGAAGTGTTTAATTTAATCATGAGGGAAGTTTTATATGGGTCAATATCGGCCCTGTTCTGGCAACGATTGGCTAGAGGGTTCAAATATTTTATATATTTATAAAATAACTTATATATCTATAAAATATAAAAATTTTATATAATTTATGAAGTTATAACATTAAGTTATGGTTATATTAATATAAAATATATTTACCTAATTCCATGATTAGGATCATTAGTTAAATTCAATAAGTGAACCCATTTCATATGACAATCGCACACCCACGGATTGTTTTGCAAATCCATTATCGGTGTCCGTTGCAGTATCGGTCGAAGTTCAACGCTGAGAGACTCAAGGGCACAATTTTGCACAGATAAGTGTTGCAACTGTGGCAACAGTCGTGCGTTAGGTGGCCATACTTTTAAATGGGTCAATTTAGAGCACCTCGTCATTGATAAATTTTCCAAATTGGTTAAATTCTCAAAGTAATTCAACAAAGCAGTTGTTAAATTTGGCATGTTGTTTAATTGCAAGTCACGCAGCTTTGGCAAAATTAGATTTCCCAAATTTAAAAGGTTTGTTTCTGACAAATCTAAAACTTCAATAGCCGGCGGCAATATTGGTACCACTTCAATAGGATTCAAAGACAAATCTAAATATGTTAAATTGTAAAGAGTTTGAAATAATACTGGTGAGAAAAATGTAGTGGACACATTTCTTAAATCTAGCGTCTTTAAATGAGCCAAATCCCAAAATGCATATTCATCGATGTTATCACCAAGTGGATTATTTGCCAATGATAGAAATTGTAAATCCTAAAAATTTTACGACATTTTATAAAGATAATTAAATACAGTGTTAATTTTTAATTAAATTTCATAGAAGAAAAATGTTTCATCAATAAATTGTATGAATTATTTTTTCTTACCTTCATGTGTTCCAGCATAGTATCATTGAGTCCAATCATTCTATTGTTAGAAATGTCTAGAATTTTTAATTTAGATACTCTACGGTTAAGAGCATTGTCATCTATGTATTCTAATCTATTATTGCTGATATTAAGAACTTTTAAATTATATTCTGATTTACACAAGAAGAAAAATTTTTCTAGATGGTTTTGTGACAAATCAAGAATTTCCAGACTTTGTAAATCAGTTGAGCAATCCAGAAAACTGTCAAAATGATTTCCAGCTAATTTTAAAATTGTTACTTGATGAATATCTATTTTGGTTTGTAACTCAATAAAGAAATCTTCTTTTTTTAAACCACGAAATGATAAATCTACCTGTAATAAGTTTTTAGTAAAGCAGAATATTAAAAAGATTTAATACTTAAACGGTATATTTTTCACAATTTTTACAGTTGGAATAATTATTAATTGTTTAATAATAATTCAGTAAATCAGTTCATATGAGTATTAATGTCATTAATAACTATATTATATTTATTAATATAGTTACGATTTAAATTACTAATAATGAGTCAATCGCATAAAATATTTTAATGGGTAATTATTTTTCTTACCATTACTTATCTAATTCAAAAAGTATCTTATTTTAATAAGAAATATTGCTTGCTAGTATGAGAAAATTTTCATTCTGTTATCACAAAATTTTCAGACAGCTTTATCACAAAATTATCTGCACAAACAAAAACAATATTCCACTAACAAAAATTTTAATATGAAAATGTTTTACTTCTTAAAATGTTAATATATAAAATCTATATAAATTTTCCTCTTGCATAATTTACAATAATTAAATGAATTTAATTCAAATCAAAAAACTGGAAAAATAAAATTTGTATAATAAAAATTGTATCGAAGTAACCATTTCAGCTGTCAGTACTGCACTCATTTTTTAATGTATTAATAATATACAAACTACTTAAATAATGTGAATAAATAAATCTTTAAATTAATAATGATCTTACAGTTTTGCATTGCACCTCAAATCCAAAACACAATAGCCAAATAATAGATGGAATAACACACTTTATCACTTTTGCGAACTGCATCTCGTTATCTTAAAAAGCTAATGAAATTAGCAATATAATCACGATTTATGTAAACAGATGTACTTTTCATTCAGAATAATGACCACCTAGAGGGCAAAGAATTTGTCCTCAAAGAACAGGTCATAAGTTCATTATTACAAGACTAGTATATCACTGTAACAAGTAAATTTAGATTTTAATTGTAACTAACATCTACATGTACATTTACTATCGTTGCCGTTACGTTTCTGTTTGAAGCTTTCTTCAGTTGATGTTGATTATCGTATTTTTGCAATTATATTGTGTTTTATTACGAATGACATCGATTGCTTTCTCGGATTATGAAACGATTAAGTTTAATTAAGAAGCGTATCATGGTTAGCAAGTTGACTGCGAATTGATACACGTAATGACGATGTATACCGTGACCAGTGCATGAAAGATAAATAATGATATGTGTGAATCAACGAATGATTATAATAAATTTTAAGCTTCATACTTTATACTTCGTATGAAATATACTGTTAATTCAACATTATTAAATTATAATTGATTATTAAAATAAAATTACATTCTTTTATACAATATTTATCTCAAGAATACATCTTATGGAGAATATATATGTATCAAATGTTGGAAAATTAAAGGGCATTTCCATAAAAATGTTTCTTAGAAAAATATTATATAAATGCAGAAATGTCAGAATTATCACGGATTTAATGTGTTAATATTCATTTTAAAATAAAGATATTATTAAATTTACAAAAAACACATTTTAATGCATTTTATTAAAATAATTAGCACTATAATATCTTAGTAATACTTAAGTAAACTATCAATCTAAAGTATGATTTTTTATGCAATATCATGTATCGTAAAATTGAATGTTCTCATTAAAGTGAGATAAATAGTAACTACATATAGTATCAATATATTTATGTATATTGGTTTGTGCAATTTTCTTCACATACCCAATTCTGTTAGTGTAACTCCATCTTCTTATTCATTGTATGTACGTAAAGAAAATTTGATATTTAAGGATAATATTTTGAACCCAATTCTTATAATCACAAATCCATTCTTACTTCTTAAAAAAGAGAAAAAAAAGATCAAAAAATATATCTGTTTCACAAATACGCTCTGTGGTATTAATGTGAATATAATAAAATTTATATTTACAAATTTAATTTGTTATCAACTTGTTTTACTTTTTTTATAAATTAATTAATTCATTCAGAAATCACATTTTACTTTATCTTACATATGATGCAGAGGAACAAATATGATATTGCTGTTAAGATGAACTGGTGACCTTCATTTTTTTCGCTTTTATTTTTTTGGAGTTTGCGGTGTACTTGTGGCTTTGAACACCAGTGGATTTGATACACGAAATATGCTAGGTAACATTGCTGCAAGAGTACTAAATACTTCTTCTGACATCCCCTGTAACAAAATTTCATATAATTAATTTTTTGTAATTTTTCTGTTTTAAATTTATTCCGCATTTCATTAAAAATTTATTTATTCGCCATATATTAATAGTTTACCTTTGGCACTAAGAATTGTAAATTTTTTAATTCTGCTCCCCCCCATGACGCCATTTCTATCATAAATCCTTTAACACACTTGAACACTAATTCTGCTCTTTTAGTACACCAAGCCACAGTCATATCCTGAAATTTGACATCAAAATTTGAATTTATTATAATATGGAAGAATTTTAATTAGAAAATTGAAAAACAAAATTAATTTTGGGATTTACTGTTAAATAAAGTTAATTACTTCTGTCATTTCATGAACAAGCAATACTGGAATCGTCAGAGTTGTAACATCATTACAACAAGCAGTTTTTAGAATGTTTCTCAGTCCCAAAATTGCTGGATGTCGCGAATTAATATCACCTAAATAATCGTTTCTTTTATATAATTTTTTTTATAATACTTATCAATATTTTATGTAAAGAATCACGTTGATTTGCAATATTATGATATTTAGATTATGCAATTTATTACGTAAGATCATAATCAATAAATCATAATTGTTCCTTTTAGTGCAAGTAATATTAAAGACTTAAATGTTTTTTATTACATGATATTGTTAAAAATAAAATCATTATTTAATTCTTAATCTTGTAAATTACAGGGAACTTAATAACAGTATATACCTGATCTTAATGTATCATTAACCACAAGATGAAAGACTACGTGAACCTGAGTTAAATTAGAATGACGAGTTGTGAACATATCACCAGTTTGAAGAGTTTTGCTTGTGTTCTTTTTTATCTACAAAATTCAAAAATATATTATGTGTAAAAAAGATTTATATACTTATGTTTATAATAACAATTTAAATGTATGAATATATCAAAATAATTAAATAATTCTTAAAAAGTAAGGATCAACGTGAAGTTGCAATTATTAGATAAAATGTGCATGCATCCGCGCCAAATGTACATGTCAAGAGTAAAGGAATTATTCGTATGAACGGATTTTTAAGCAACAAAATTTAATAAATTAAAGAATTAAAGAACATTTATTCTAGTATTATTAAAAAATGAATATATTACTTGTGGATCACTTTCATCCTTTTGATGTGCTTGTCTCCAAGCAACTGCTTCCTTAACGTCTTCTCGAATTTTTTCAAGTTGTTCGTCAATAGGAGAAAAATGAAATTCCGTTGTTAGTTGAGAAGTAGCAACTAATTCTGAAAAAATGACAAGTTAATTTCATTTATTAATAATGCGTTTGTTTTATATATAATGCTAATAATATTAAACAATGTTAAAATTGTTTAAATTTATAGCTTTAAGAACTATCATATATATATATATATATATATATATATATATATATATATAAGTGTTATGAACATTTTTTTTCTATTTTGATAAATACAAGAACAATTTTGAAGGAACAAAGAGTTACCTTTAGTTATACCAGAGTAACTTCCTAGGTGGTTGTCACTTAAGAGTACTAATCCACATAAATCATTGGAGTATAATCCCAAAGCTGTTTGTAATCGTTGAGGAGTTGGATCCATTCTAGTTATTATGTTATATTTATTTATACTGATACATAAACTTATAATAAATTGATTGATAACGTAAAATAAAATAGATATTGGTTATATACCCATTGTCATTCTTCTTTATACGGCAAAAATCCATCACATCGCCTGTTAAAATTCTTATATTATGCATTTGTTTCATCTGGGAACCAAGATGAATAGTAAAACTTTCTTCTAATTGTGGAATATCATTTGAACTTTTCTCATCAGTTCGTACCTCAACATCCGACTCTAATTCTATCAGAGGAAATTGAATGACTGGAGATTCTCTACAAATAAACTTTACTTTCACTTATATAATCATAGTTATTATTTCTCTGTATACACATACATATAATAAAATAAAATGATTAACTTAATTAATACCAATTAATTAGGGAGCTGAAGAACGAAACGTTTTTAATGTTGAGTATATTAAAAAGCAATGTTTATCTGTATTTGGAAGATTCAATTAATGAAGTAATAACAATAATATTGTATATGTACATCCAAAGGATATAAGGAATGAATGTAAATGCAATATGAAAACAAAGTCTGTTTAAATTATTTTTAATACGTTTCATTTTTCAGTACCATCAATTAATTGTGATTAAAGTACTTTAAGTAAACACGGAAACAAGGTAATATTTCAAATGAATCATTTTTCTTACACAGGTGTAGGTAACAAACTTGTTTGTTGTTCCTCTAGAAGACGCATTATCCAATTTCTATATTCTCGTTTCTGTTCTAATTTCAATGCATCTACTTGTGAACCCCATTGACCTCTCAGAAGACTTTGTTCCTCATAATGTCTTCCTGCCATGTCATTGATAGATTTTTCTTGCAAAGCTTGTTTAGTAGAACCTGTTTCTAGAATTTGCACTGCAACACTCATTTCTTCTGTTTGTCTAAAAAATAATTTTATATTATAATAAATATTATTATGTGTAAATAAAAATGTTTAATTTGTCTAAATAAAAAATTATTATTTTATAATAAAAAAATTGAAAATTAATTAATGATTAATATTTAAATAATCATTTGTTATAAAACACTAAACTGTAAAGTAAGTTGTTCGTATTCTTTATCCCTTCTATTAATTAGTTCCATCACATCTTTTCCAAATTTGTGTTCAGCTTGTAAAATAGGTTGCAATGAAGGTGAATGCACCAATCTGTGATAAGCAGCTGCAAATAATTCTTCATCGGTTGTTCCAACAGGCTCTGCATATTCCACAGTAGTTTGTTTGTACCATTTTTCCCATTTTTTAATAAGCTCTTCAATATCTAGTTCTCCATTTTTAGCAGAATCAATAGCTTTTTCAGCTTTATCATCATAAAATTTCAAAGTTTTTGATTCCACAAAATTTTCTAAGGCTTCCATTAATTCAGTTTCAATGTAGCAAGGAAGTTTAAAGGAAGACATGATTCTATATGTTAATTCATTAATATTACCATCAAATGGGATTTTAATTGGAACTTTTAGTTCATAATTATCACTTGTTGTACATGTTGGAAATTTAAAACCAAATGTTTCATTAACAAATTCTTCTTCTGCCACATTCATTTTTGTTACGAACTTGGAATTACGAAATATTAAATAATCTTTCAGATTACCATGATATATTGTTTAGTCTTAAAATAAATCTCGGAGTTAAAGTACAGTGCAACCTAAAACAAATAAAGTTTATTAAATATAATGAATTATTTTACATCCATTTCAACATATAATTATAAACAGTCATTAAATATGACTGTTCATAAACAAATTTTTACTCCTGAAAAAAAGTTGTTTAAAAATCTAAATTACATAATCTTAAAAATATATATATATATATGTAAAATCAAATGTTTAACTAAAATTAAGCTAGAGGTTTACACTTGTTGATACTGTAGAGTCAAATGTCAACAAATATAACTCCTACAGTATATTTAGTGATAAGCATTATTGATAAATTAAATTTTTTAACTTGCTTTTCGGGCTTAGTTGATTAAATATCATTAAAGTTATTTCGACATTGTTTAACATGTTTCCAAAGTTCACTATTGTCAGTTAAAGTAAACTAAATGCTTTTTTTATTTTCTTTTGATCAGCGAACATGAATGATAGAAATTACATTAGATGCATTATTTTACTAGTGCAAATTGTAAACTTTACCACTTTAGTAATAGTGATCCCTGCTATTAAACTCTATAATCAGTAACAGATGAACTAGTTTCTTATGTCCATATTTAACATCTTTGCGATATTAATGGGTGGTTAGATGCAAGTTAAAAAAGTGATTTAAGTCTTGACTTGGCACATCGCAATTCCATATCGATAATTTAAGTATATTTTTATAGAAAAGATTAGTCCTAATAAGTCTTGCCCTAATGATCCTATCTATGAATAATAGATCTTTCAATCTATTTCCTGTATTAAATTTTAGTTGATTATTGAAAAGTGGAAAATAGTTATAAAAGTACACTTTAGTTATTTTTACCTGCTTATTATTTTATTATTATATTATATATATATGCACTCCTAGCAATTTATTCTACTAGCTCATTATTTTTTATATTTCTATGATTGGATGAACTAAACTAAAATATTGAACGTGTACTTTAAAAGCATTCCTGTCACTGACATTTCAGTAATGATAATTTAAGGTTATGTTTACATTATTTGCAGAGCATGAGTAGAATTTCTACATTACTGACAGTTGGAGAATTGTATGCAGCAAAGTTGCAAGATAAATACTTTGAGTGTTCTTCCTATTTTATCGACAATTACATAAAGGTGTTTTCTGCATTAAAAAATTTAAGCATACAAAAAAAGCATTTTAGGGTAAGTTAATACACACTAAATAAGTTGAAATTTAAATTAATACTTACGATTTCTTTATTTTTAAACATTGAAAATTAATTATTTAACCCCATAATTAACAATTAAATAATGTCTAATTTAGTAATTAATCAAAAGCCGTTTTTGTATTTTATCTAGACAATATTCTCATTTAAAAACGCAATACTTTCTCTGTCACTCGCATTAGTATAATAATGTAAATGACAGAGAAATATTTTATAAGCAGTTTTTCATTTTGCGCGTTCGCGAAGTAATTCGGTTTCTGTATGAAGCGAAGATTATTATGGGCAAAAGTTTTTGGGTTATTTTATTTCTAATTTACTTTGTCTTTTCCAGGCTATAGTAAATATGTGTTGTTCGTGCGGGAATCGCGAAATGCATGCGGATATATATAGCAAATCACGACAATGTGGAAACGGGCCCAAACATGATCTTGCAAAGATGAGGTTAGGTGTTCTATGGCTGTCTCGAATATGTATACTTGGCAGGTAATACATATGAATTTGTTACATGTTTTATATTGCAATTATTTTGTATGTTGTGTAGTATATATGCGTTTAAAAATTTTTGTTGTAAGCCGCGCCGTCAGATGGCAGGTAATGCAAGTATCCTTGCGCGTACAATCCTAGTCGAGTCTAGTACTAATTCTAATCTAGTCGAAGCAGAGTTAATCAGTCAGTCGGCGAATGAACAAGTTAAGTTGTTTAGACGAGCGCATAAGCAGATTACTTAATAAATTTAAATTCAAACAACGTGGATATCCAGTTTATCATTTTGTTGGTTCGGCACCTATCCCACAAAATTCAGGAGTGGGATTCAGAACTCGCCCTCAAAGTCGAAGGAGACATGTTTGTTTAGTTCGGAAGATTGTTTACGTATTGGGTTAGAAAAAAAAAACTGTTGACTGTTGTTTGATATACGCATAAATATTGACTTTGTTTTGGATTGAGAAGATTTGTAACGCAATGGCGACGTACGATCCAAAGGAATTAACGGTATTTCAATTGAAAGAGGAATTACGTGCACGAGATTTACCGACTACCGGTAATAAAAATGAACTGATTACAAGGCTAAACGAGTATGACCCTAATATTTGGATGGAAATAAAAGAAGATGAAAGGTCTAAGGACACGTGTGAGAAAGACAAGGATGAACGACACGTAAGAGAGATAGAAATGTTGAGAAGGGAACGTGAGATGCTACAACGTGAACTTGTCGCCGCCAGACAGGCTCAAGTTGCTGCCCTTGATCGAGAAGAGGTTAGTACACCTGATTTTAACCGTAACGCACCAAGAGACAGGGTAGATCTGACAACTATAAGTGGACTTTTGGGCAATTTTGATGGTAACGTAGAATATTATGCAACGTGGATACGCCAGGTTGAATTGATTCACGACACGTATAATTTAGATGACAATAATTCGAAGATTCTAATCAGCTTGAAACTTAGAGGAAAAGCGCAAAGTTGGTTCCACTCTAAGCCAGAACATTTGAGCATGACATACCAACAATTAAAGACTGAGATGAACACCAAATTCAAACAACGTGCCACGACTCTAGTTCTGAGAAGAGAGTTTGAAAAACGCGTCTGGAAGCACAACGAATCTTTTGACGATTATCTGAGTGATAAGGTTGTATTGGGCAATCGCATACCAATTCCGGAAGAAGAGATAATACAATATGTCATAGACGGGATTCCGGATTTCCAACTTCGTCGTCAGGCAAAAATGCTTCGTTTGCACAGTGAGGCAGAGCTGTTGGAAGCCTTCGAAAATATCACCTTACAGTCAAGTGGTCAGCATCAAAGAAGCAGTAGACCGACCCAGTCGGTACATGCTACTACTGTGACAGATGTAGAGTCAACGAGTCATCGAGGGTCAATAAAGTGTTACAATTGCAACACTTTTGGCCATAGAGCAGCAGAGTGTAAGAAACCTAGACATGGAAAAGGAGCTTGTTACTTATGTGGAGATTCTAACCACCAAAAGAGGGACTGTCCAAAAAAGAAGCCTAGTTCGTCAGAAGCAACGCAGTTCAAAAATTCAACGGAAAAGGAAGCTACATACGTTATTGCCCCGGAAGCTTCAAAGATTCCTTCGAGTAATGTATTTACAGTTTCGGTTAAGTATTCGGTATCGGATGATGAAGGTAATATGTGTAATTGTATTATTAAAGCGATTATTGATTCGGGTTCACCGATCAGCGTCATTAAACAAAGTTATGTTCCAAATAATGTTGAGTTGAAAGAAATAACAAATGATCACTCGTTTTGTGGTATAAATGGATCTAAATTAAATGTTTTAGGATTATTTCAACATGATTTCCAAATTGAGGATGTAACAGTAAACGTTAAATTCTATGTTGTGCCCAATGATACGTTAACATGTGTTGCACTGTTGGGTAGAGATTTTATTTTGAATCCTAGAGTAAAAGTTTCATTTGATAAGAATATTAAAGTAGAATCAAGAGAAGAGACTCTTGAGAGTAATGATAATATCTATTTTATAGAGCAGTTGATGAACATTGATTACGAGAATGTTGGAAATCATGATGAAGTCATTTTAAATGTTAATTCGGAAGTAAGTCAAAAAGTCGTAGAAAAAGTAAAAGATATATATGTAACTGATTATTTGTCCAGGGTAGAAAATGATAGTAAACCAGAAGAATGGGAGATGTCAATTCGTTTGAATGATGACAAGCCGATCTCTCTTTCACCTCGACGTATAGCTTTCTCGGACAAGGAAAAGCTTCAAGTTATTTTGGATGATCTTACAGAGGCAAATGTAATTAGAGAAAGCAATAGTCCTTATGCAAGTCCAATAGTCCTAGTGCGGAAGAAGAACGGTGAGATCAGGCTATGTGTTGACTACCGAGAGTTGAATCGGATGACGATTAAAGATAATTTCCCTACTCCTCTGATTGACGATCATTTAGATAGATTGAGAGGTAAGAAGTATTTTTCCAATCTAGATTTGCGAAATGGGTTCTACCATGTTAAAATGGCCGAGGATTCAATCAAATACACGTCTTTTGTCACTCCCCTGGGACAGTTCGAGTTCTTGCGCATGCCATTTGGGTTGACAAATGCGCCACGAGAATTCCAAAGATTCATTAATCATGTATTTAAGTCGTTAATTAGAGAAGGCAAGGTTTTATTGTACATCGACGATATAATGATTGCAAGCGAGACGATTGACGAACATTTGTCAGTATTGAAGGAAGTATTCCAAATCGCTAGAAAATATAATTTAAAGTTCAGAATGGATAAATGTAATTTTGTTAGCACAGAAATCACATACCTCGGTTATCAAATTGATGCAAATGGCGTAAGGCCTAGTAAAGCAAATGTGGAATCTGTGTTAAATTATCCAACACCACGAAGTGTTAAGGATATCCATCGGTTTGTGTCTCTAGCGAGTTATTTTCGTCGATTCATTCAGGGATTCTCAACACTCGCGAAACCATTGTACGACGCTATCAAATTGAGTGAATTCAAGTTTGGTCCCGAGGAAACAGAAGTTTTTGTTAAACTAAAAAGCATTTTGGCGACACAACCAATACTGGCAATTTACTCTCCAGATTTAGAGACCGAGCTTCATTGTGACGCTAGTGCCGCAGGTTTTGGCGCCATTTTGCTTCAAAAGCAACCGGATGGAAAGCTTAGGCCGATAGCGTATTTTAGCAAACGAACGTCGTTAGATGAATCAAAATATCACAGTTTTGAGCTTGAGTGTTTGGCTGTTGTTTACGCGATTAAAAGGTTTGACGTTTACCTGTATGGTAGGAAATTCCGTGTAATTACTGATTGCGACAGTTTCAGACTCACCCTTAGTAAGCAAAACATCAATCCACGCATATCGCGTTGGGCAATGTTTTTTCAGAACTACGATTTTGAAATTATACATAGACCTGGGAAAAGTATGAGTCACGTTGATGCGTTGAGTCGCTGTTATATTTTGTTGTTGGAACCGAACACTTTTGATCAGACATTAATGATAGCTCAGAACCGTGATATTGAGATTGAAAAAGTGCGAAAGAGACTTGAGAAGTCGGAAGATGAGTTTTTTGAACTTCGTGATGGGATTGTTTATAGAAAGTATAAAGGTAATAAACTCCTGTTTTATGTACCAGTGTCTATGGAAACTAATGTAATTAGGGCTTGTCACGATGACCTTGGTCATTTGGGAGTTGAGAAAACTGTTTATAGACTTCTCGAAGTCTACTGGTTCCCTAACCTACGCGATAAAGTAAAATTATATATTGCTAACTGTCTAAAATGTGTAACGTACTCACCATTACAGGGTAAGGCGGAAGGATACCTACATTGTCCGGATAAAGATTCAGTACCATTTAAAACAATTCATATAGATCATTACGGACCATTGGCGAAGACGAGAAACGGATTTAAATATATTTTATCGGTGGCTGACGCATTTACAAAGTTCCTGAGGCTTTACCCATGTAAGAGTACTACGACGCAAGAGACCATACGACATCTAGTAGAGTATTTTCGTTCCTATGATAAGCCTGAAAGGATTGTGTCTGATCGTGGAACATCCTTTACGTCGCAAGATTTTGTCGATTTTGTACGGAGTAGAGATATCGAGCATGTACTCATAGCAGTGGGTACGCCACGTGCTAACGGTCAAATAGAGAGGTTTCATCGGACGTTGACGCCGATGCTCGCGAAATTGTGTAAGCAGCCAGATGAATGGGATCGAGTACTACCGCAAGCGGAATTTTCGTTTAATAACACTAAATGCCGATCCACGGGCGAAACACCGTGTAGATTGTTGTTTGGAATTGGTCAACGAGGTTTGATAAATGACAACTTGCGGATGATACTGGAATCCAATTCACTAGGTGAACGTGACTTCGAGCAAGTGAGAGAAAGAGCGTCGGAACAAATTGTAAAAACTCAACGAGAAAATGAGAAACTCTATAATAAAAAGCGAAAGACTCCAACGAAGTACAAGGTGGGAGACTATGTGGTGATCACAAATATAGACGTCACCCCTGGCGTTAACAAGAAGTTGATCCCAAAGTTTCGAGGTCCCTACGTAATCGACAAGATCTTACCCAATGACCGTTATGTTGTAAAAGATATTGAAGGTTTTAATGTAACACAGCGACCGTATAGGAGTGTAATCGCTGTTGATCAAATGAAGCCTTACATTCGTGATGACTGAGTAATGTGTATGCTAGCGAGATCAATTTAAAAGGATGTCTGTTTTAATCAATGTGATAATATTTTATTTGTTGCGAGATTTCATATAAAAACGTTTGACCGAGGACGGTCAGTGGTCAGGTATGGCCGAACTGTAGTATATATGCGTTTAAAAATTTTTGTTGTAAGCCGCGCCGTCAGATGGCAGGTAATGCAAGTATCCTTGCGCGTACAATCCTAGTCGAGTCTAGTACTAATTCTAATCTAGTCGAAGCAGAGTTAATCAGTCAGTCGGCGAATGAACAAGTTAAGTTGTTTAGACGAGCGCATAAGCAGATTACTTAATAAATTTAAATTCAAACAACGTGGCTATCCAGTTTATCATTTTGTTGGTTCGGCACCTATCCCACAGTTGTTTGTTTTCGTCATTAGCATTTCTAAGAATTTTCCTCGCATCATAAAAGAAACTAGTGTTTATGTAAGACAAGGAAAGTTTGTTTACTTAACACGTTTTAAAAACTTTTAAAATATATCAAGTTTAATGTTAGAATCATTTTCTTTTTTATTTGAGAAATAATTATATGAATATTATTGATATATTAAAATTTTATTTGTATTTTCCTTATTTCCTTATTCGCAATAAGGATTTTACATTAATTAAATTAAATTATAATTAAATATTAAAGTTCCGAATAATATTTTTTCTTATTTTCTAATGGTTTTTTTTTTTATTGGGATTTATGTTAAATTTGTTTCATTATTATTATTTTATTGGGATTTATAATGATAGGTAACAAGGACAAATTTTTACGCGCTTTATTAATATTCACATACAAACTTTGTCTTAATTATTAACTGCTTGCATTTCATATATAAATATACCCTGATAAAATAATTTATTTTATATTATTAATACTTATTTTTTATAACTTTTCAAACTTTTACACATTTTTGCCTATCTAATTGCTTATTTTTTTGAGAAATGATACATTGAAAATTTGAAAAGGTATTTATAAATTTTGTCAATTAAATTCGTAGAAATTTTTAAAAATACTAATTTGCTTCGAATAAAAAAATTACACAGACAAGAAAATACATAGAAATATGTTTCACAGGGTATACATATGATGGCAATACTTCACTGTTATGACATATATTGTTCAATAATTTAATTAAGGCATCTCGTTACTACTTGCAGTCAATTTAAATATATTAATATTTATTATAAAAAATTGTTTATATTTCGCGTAATTAATAAATTACTTAAATATAGGTATATTTTATACATTTTTAATATAATACAGTGCTATAATGAAAAAAAATATACTGATAATATTAATTATTATAGTTACTTTAAAACGGATCCTGCATATATATATATATATATATGTATATATATATATATATATATATATAAATTTGCCAAATGGTGGTTTTGGAGACACGCCCTATTTGGGAGACTAGGTACGTGTTGGATTTTCAAATTTTGGAGGTAAATTTTCAAATTATGGAGGGAAATTTAAA